>OY747720.1:16935909-17108409 GCA_963556495.2 Valencia hispanica | reverse complement strand
GTCAAGGGCGGACTGAAGCATACTGTTCATTGACAATAAAATCATAGGGGGCAGGTAAAGCTATAAGAGGATTGTTTTCAAAAACTTCCAGAAAAGCTGCAGTCACTTCAGGGGTTAGATGGCGCTTCCTGACAGTTCTCACAGAGACCCCCTGCTGGATAAATCTAGTGATGTCAAAAAACACAGTAATGGTCAGAGACAGCCAAGTCGACAACAGAGGACACGCTGGTGGACAGACCATACGTGATGACCAAGTCCAGGATGTGTCCTCTGTTGTGAGTCGGCTGCATGACATGCTGGCTAAAATCCATATAAGTCAGAGTATTTAAAACATCTGTTTATAAAGTATCTAAAAGGTTATCCATGTGTAGATTAAAATCACCAGCTAAAATGATTCTTTCAAAGGAGTTGTGCAGAACTGATAAAACTCCGAAAATTCTTGAATAAAAAGTGCACTATTTTTAGGAGGCCTATAAATTGTGACTCATAAAATCTGAGGAGTGCTAAAAACGGTTGCATTATATTCAAAAGTAAATATCAAATAACACTGGTTTGGCAGAAAATGCTGATGAACTTTCCACCTCCCCTTTTGCTACTCCTTGTCGAATAAGTGAAGCTAAAATTTGGTGGGGAGGCCTCTTTAAAAACAACAGGGGCATCCGCACTCAGCCACGTTTCTGTTAAAAATAAACAATGACGTTTATGGCCTAAAGTCAGATCATTTATCATAAAAGTTTTGTTCAGTATAGAGCGACAATTAAAAAGTGCCATATTAATAGTGATTGGAGATGGAGTGACTGTATGATTTACTGAAAGTGGGGATTTTGGTAACTTTTTGAGACTATTAGGGTTGCATTTTATACTGGCAGAGTTAGGTTTTAAATAAAGACGGTTGAGACAGTTCTTTGGTTTTATTTCTTGCATGCAAGGAGAGACAGGTCAAGCATTTCGTCCTGGTCTGTGTATGACAAAATAACCCTGTTTTATACACAGCCCACCCCACATCTTAGTTATTTTCCACTAACCCAAAACTCTCAGAAGTCCAGGGGTTTTTATTACCCCACCACCCAGTTGTAGGAATCAGATTGTATAAAGGAATTTGCTCCCCCCTCATAAACCAGTATCTCATGACATCCTCCAGGGCCTAAATTACCCCTCCTGTTCCTTGCAGCTAACCTGTGGGGTTACTGAGCTGTAAGTGTCCATTTCAGAGGACATCCTTAAATTAAGCATAAGTTAAACAAAGTAAACCATAACAATAATTGCTTATTTTCCTCCACAATTTGTTCGCTTTATGATTTTTAGGTTGTATTCACACCTGATAGTCCGGTAGACTCGGTTTGATTGGGGACCAAAACTGCAACATTGTTTCTGTTTTTAGCTGGTGCGGTTCGCATTCACACTGCTCTTTTTGTGAAATGTACCAAAGCTTTTGAGCAACATGTTTACCCCCCCCCCCGCCGCCTATGGTGGCGCTGTGGTGGTGCTGCACTACTTGGTGCAGCGGAGGACACTTCCCGTACATTGAAATGTAAACAAACAACATTTAGTGGCAGCAGATTGTAGCGGTTTTAGGATTGCTCTGTTTTATTTGGTAAAAGTCCAAGATAAAACACTGCAGCAATGGGCTCAGGATGAGCATAGAAGAGGCAGAGGTATATGTAGAATGCTGTTTTTTACACGAGACGGCTGAGAAGGCTTCTTGTGAGGCGGCTTGCAGTGAAGAGGAGCACGTACAACTTCACAGCACTGATGTCCTCCTTGCTGTTGCTCAAATGCTTTGGTTCGTTTAACAAAAAGAGCAGTGTGAATGCGAACTGCACCAGCTAAAAACAGCAACAATGTTGCAATTTTGGTCCCCAATCAAACCAAGTCTACCGGACTATCAGGTGTGAATGCACCCTTAGTCTGCGCTCTGCTGATAATGACAGGTAGAACAAGGTCCAAGTCCAGTAGGCTATGTTCATAATAACTTTAGTCACACAACAATGGTTACTCTAAGGTTTGTCACTAAAAACTTGACTTTCGTTTTCAGCTTACATATCTTCAGTTTCAAATATTTCTTTCAAATACACAAACATTTTGGCCCTGATTTAACTCCATAATCCAGATGCTTTGCCAGATCTGATTTGATTTCTGTCAAAAACCACTTCACCTCCTCTCGCAGATCATACAACCGCTATATTACCTGGAGAGCCAGTGAACTTCAGTGTGACTCGCTTAATAAAACCGCTTATCACCTACATTTGCGCTCATGATCTACAATCAAATTTGTTCAAAACGTTGTTTTTTTTAAATCAGTCCAAACACATTTTAATTTCTATTCAGGAGTTATGTATATACAAAACTATAACTTTTTATGACAGTAGTTTAATTATTTAAAAAAATTAAATAAAAAAATCACCCCCCCCATCCTGTAGCCTACTGGGGGGGGGGGGGGGGGGGGGGGCACCCGGTTGAGAGCTACCGATCTAGAGGGTAGATTTATAATAATAAAACTTTCCACACATAGCCAAAAGCTATGTATTGTCAGTATGGCCCAAATGTTGATGACCCCTCATTCTTTCATACTGTTGGGGGTCCATTTTCCACAAATGAACTAAACAGACTGTTGGACTGCTGGAAGCCATTTTCCCAGATGGACTGAGCAGACTACATTTCCCAGCAATCCTAGCGGCGACCCCCAACACACTCCTATTGGTCCGTGACCACCCATGGTGACATCAACGATGACATCACTGCCAAAGGGCTATAAGAAGGTGGTGGCGGCCATTTCAAAAATTTTCTCAGCAGAGGTTCTCAGTAGAAACTCCTGCTACACAGAGGACATCTCACCGGTGAAGATTCTCTTTTGTTCTGACCCGCTGGACTGGGAAGAACTCTCATTTCAACGCTTAGAAATGCCCATCCTGTTTGTGAATTCAAGCTGCGCTATATTTGGACTGTTCCAAGACAGTTCGTTATGACATCGACCTGCAAGCCGTCCGGCCTGGAGTTGGGACCCACGGTCCTAAAAATCCTGCGGAGGTTTTCTAACTCTTCCTTTTCTTACTCAACTATGGACACATTTTGCTCCCCTCCTCATGGACTGGACCTCCTTCAAAGCAAAGTTGGATTGAACCGGTTAATTTATGCTAATCTTGTGTCTGGACAGATAAATAGGGAAAATAGAGTTTTTAACGTGTTAGATCTCGTTCATTGTTGGTTTAAAGTGTTTTTAAGCGATGAACCTGTTGGCTCATTTAGCGTCGCCGTACGCACAAGTTTGAGCTGTATTTGCTGTGTTTGAAACTGGTTTTGATCCTCAGCGAATCCCTTTCTTTCACTTTCTTTCTTCCTCCCTTTTCCTCACTCTTTCTTGCTCTCTGATCACCTGGTTGGCAGAGTCGGGCTCGGTCCGACCTGCTATAGCTGGTTTGTTAGCTGAAAGGTTAACTCCCTTGTTCCTTTGTCTGTTAGTTAAAGCTGTGGCCTTCCACGTGGACAGTACACAACACATGCTCTGCCCCACTTTAGCCAAAGCTAGTTTTATGGCCCTTTGTCTCCCAGGTTATCTGTGACTTGAGCCCCCCTGGAGTGAGGGCCACTTCCCTCTCTGAACAAAACCTGAGCTGTCTGTTTGTCTCTGATCCATTTCATGTTGTGTTAAATTTTCACATATTATTGTTTTCTAAGATCTGTAGTAGTTAGTGGCATGCTTTAGAATAGATGGGAATTATTGACAAAATGTTTTGGCTGTAAGGTTGATCTATTTTCTTAATAAATTCACCTTAGCTTAAAGAGAAGTTGTCTGGGATTACTTGGCGTAATGTGTACAATTAACGCCACAACGTGTGAATTTACACCTTCAAGAACAGACTGGATGTCTGGTCTTCTTATACAGAAGTGGTGCCCCAAATATTTATAAATTAAACTTGAACCTCATCAATAATTAATTATATTAATATAAAATTATTGATAATAGTTATTGATGGTTATGTAAACCAGACAAAAACTCACTCACTCTGTGTCCGAACAATACCTTCTTCTCTGCATTTTGAGAACACTTGGATTGCTCACTTCTTCTTGGGGGAAACCTTAGCTTTGGTTTAAATGAAGAAATAGACAGGCTCACTATAGCAGGGACTCAGTGCAGCTGGCAATCCATAGATATACTTAGGCAGTACATGAGTGATTATGGACTTTGCGATGCATGGCAATCTCTTCACCCCAACAATAGGAAATATCCTTTTTTCTCAAATGTCCACCATTCTTATTCTCAGAGCTTACTGTTGACTGACATTTTAGACACTGAGCTACACGCTATAGCTGTTAGCAGTTATGCTCCTGTTTTTTTAACTCTGGTGAATAAGAAAGAAATTCTGCAAAGCAAAAATTAGAAATTCAATACATCACTGCTTAAGGATGAAGATTTTATTAAATATTTCAAAACAAAGAGTGGGCTTCATATTTTGAGTATAAGGACCTCCCTGGTACGCCACCATCTGTTCTCTGGGAGGCAGGAAAAGCTGTGTTTAAAGGTAAAATAATCAAATTCTCATCAAATAAAAAGAAAATGGAAAACAAACGTATTCATGAATTAGAAGAAACTAATAATTCATTATAACCCTCCCTAGATGAGTAGAGACTGGGCAAAAGGGAACCTAGAATTAAATGAAATTATTAATAAGCAGACCCAGTTCTTGATTCAAAGACTTTGAAAGAAAACTTTAAAAGGGGTAATAACTCAGGTAGCTTTTTTGCTAACCAGCTTAAAATAAATAAAGAAAAAACTGCTGTTGGAGACCAGACTGGGAATACAGTATATGATCCTGACAGAATGAACAAAACCTTTAAAGAAATGTATATATTAATTTTTATACTCACCAGAGATAAACCCATCAAAAAATGAAATTAAACAGTTTCTGTATAAAATAACACTTCCTAAATTATTGGATAGTCGAGCGATGGCCCTGGATACATCACTAACAGTGGCTGAACTCCAGGAGGCCCTCCAAGCATGCCCAATAAAAAGGATGCCTGGTCTCGGCGCCCTGCGTTGCGCGGGATCAGGACCCGGGAGCTGGTACAACTTGGCGTCCAGATGCTGGCTGAGCCCGGCCTGGGGACGCTGTCCGTCCCCTGCGGCTATTGGTGGGGCGCTGGGATGTTGGCGGTGGGGATTGGCCTAGGGTGGAGGTGTCGCGTGGCGGGGGCCCCTCGTCGGCCGGTCCCTTGTCGGGTCCCTGCTGGGGGGTGGGGTGCCCCTGGGCCCCGGCTCCCCCGGTCCGTAGACCGGCCCGCCCCGGCGCGGCCGGTCTACGGACCGGGGGAGCCCGTGGGCTCGTCACTGCTGCCCCCCGGGCCCCTGCATAGTGGCCGCTGGATGTTCCCCAGGGGTTCTCCTTTGCTCCTCTCTTGGGGGATGCGGTCGGCCCCGCCCGGGTCCGCCTGGGGCTCTGGCGGTCCTTTGGACGTCTTTGCTCCGATCTCCTTCATGTCTGCATCGATTCCTGGGAGACGGATTGATGTCTGCTCACAACAACTATCGAACACTCTTATGGAGAAACCTTATATGCACCAGCATGCTAACACACACACATAGATGTGGGGTCTCTGGTGTTTAAGGATATATTATTGGGCTGAGGTTATCATTACTAGAGCTTGATTAATCGGTACCATGAGTTTTTCTGTGACATTGTTGTTTTATTTTTATATCTATTTTTGTGTGATGTGATTGTGTAATTCTTAGTTCACAATGTTTGGTTGGTTTTGTCGATATTCCTTTTTCGTGTTTTGTTTTGTTTTTCCCCCTCTCTCTGCCGTCCTGAAGGTATGGAGGCAGACTTCAATGTCTTCCTGTGTTTTCTTTGTTCCCCTTCCTCTCTTGTATTTTCAACTCACCCTCTCTCATGACATTTTGTTTCCTACCTCTCTTCTTCATCTTCCTTCTTTCTTCTCCTTAATTTTCCGTCTCCGTGTCCATTACATCAGGAAATAAAAACCCCAACAATTCATAATAAAGATTTTTCACACATAAATCAAGTGGTACTATACTATACTACTATAGCAAATACTATAGCAAAAGCTGTACTGCTCCGCTTGTGAAAGTAAAACGATTGGTGTGGTTCCCCGACATGGGCCGAAGCAATGGGATGTTGGCTGTAGGGATTGGCACGGGGTGGCGGCATCACATGCCGGCCATCGGTTGGCCGTGGCCCCCACGGAGGCAGGGGACCCCCGTCGGCTGGTCCCTAGTAGGGTCCCTACTGGGGGGTGGGGCGCCCTCGGGCCTCAGGTCTCTGGGCCCATGGCTGGATCCGCCCTGGCGTGGCCGGTTGCTGGCAGAGCCCACGGGCTCGTCGCTGCGGCCCCTCCCGGCCCCTGCATTGTAGCTGCTGGATGTTCCCCCGGGGCTCTCCTCTGCTCCTCTCTTAGGGGGTGCGGTCAGCCCTGCATTGGTCTGCCTGGGGTTTCTGTCCTCTGGGGGTCCTTTGGATGTCGATGACTCCGATCTCCTTCGTGTCTGCGTCAATTCCTTGGAGGCGGATCAATGAAGGGATTCCGGTGTTTAAAGATGCAGTCTTGGGCTTAGGTTACCATCACTAAATCTTGTAATACTTTGTAACACGACCTTTTCAGTGACACTGTTATTGTATTTATATATATATTTGTGGGTTGTGCTTGTGTAGTTCTCGGTTTGCATTGTTTGAGTTATTTTGTTGTTGGTTTTTTTCTTCCTCTCCCTGCCGTCCTGTGTGTGTGGAGGCGGACCAGGGTGTTTTCTTTGTTCCCCTTCTTGTCTTGTATCTTAAACTTACCCTCTCCCTTGTAACTTTTTTCCTACCTCTCCTCATCTTTCTTTCTTTCTTTCTTTCTTTCTTTCTTTCTTTCTTTCTTTCTTTCTTTCTTTCTTTCTTTCTTTCTTTCTTTCTTTCTTTCTTTCTTTCTTTCTTTCTTTCTTTCTTTCTTTCTTTCTTTCTTTCTTTCTTTCTTTCTTTCTTTCTTTCTTTCACCTCCATGTCCATAATATCAGAAAAAAACCCACAGCAATTTCTAATAATGTTTTAAACAAAACGATAGATAGATAGATAGATAGATAGATAGATAGATAGATAGATAGATAGATAGATAGATAGATAGATAGATAGATAGATAGATAGATAGATAGATAGATAGATAGATAGATAGATAGATAGATATTGTTCTAACCTGAAAATAGAATAGTTTAAATGTATCATTATGATCCACAGTATTTATTTTAAAGTCCTTTGTCCATGCAAGAACTTCTGGCAATTATGGTTTTAGGGGCCAATTTAAGATTTATTTAATTTACAAATTATTTATATAAAATGTTGTTTATTTTGGCTACATATTATTCATTTATTTACTGGGGATTGCATTAGATAGTCTGTGATGGGCTGGCGACCTGTCCAGGGTGGACCCCGCCTCTCACCCAATGACTGCTGAAGATAGGCACCAGCCCCCCCCCGCAACACTGTATAGGGTAGACGGTATGGATAAATGGATGAATTAGTAGCTTGAATTCAGGAAGACTCCAGTAGTCATGTGACCTCTGTGTTTGTTCAGTATTAACCAACCAATAATATTATACATTTTACATTATTGGAAAATTTATTGCGTTACTTGCTTGTTCACTAAATTATTATGTTATTTTTTGCTATGAGGTTAATTATGTGAATGAAATTGTGCCATTTAATAGGTTAATTCTTTGGTTATATGTATTTATGCGCAGCTAAACTGTTCTCCAAAGGGCTTCTAATGTTATACACACACAGTGGTCTCTTCTGTAGAGATTTCCCAGAGCGTCTGCAACCCCATCTTACCCTCTTTGCCCTCTCTTAAAACCTGCATCTGCTGACAGTTTGCCAGGTGTGCCCGTTCCCAAGAGACCTGCCTAGTGTCATCGATCAAAGTGCGCTCACGTAAGCCGGGAAGTACGAGGGACACCAGCTTGGCCCCGGAATAACTTCAGCAGGGAAAATGAGAGCATCCCTGAGGCTGGTATGCATGACATTAGTTGGCTCCCTTACCTCTCCTCTCAGCAAAGCTAGAGGCCGCGGATTTACCTTCACGCGCCGGCTGGGTTTGTGACCTGATGTCCAAGTGACATATTCCCTGGCAGGGAGTCGGAATATGAAATGATGGTATTATTCACGTCCTACCTTTGACATTGTCTGTTAGCTATGCAGCAGGCAGAGCAGATAAAGCTACAATCTGGCTGTGCTGTCCACCTGAGGTAATGCTTCTCAACATGAGGCAAAGACCCAGAAAATCCAGCCAAAGCCTGCACGTCTCTTGTGGTTTGTTTCACAGCATCATTCTAGACAATGCCCGCTCACATTTAACCATCTCAAGTTTTGACGCCGTGCTAATAGTGTGGCCTCTATTATTGTGGTGCTGTCTCCTGGGTGTTCCTCGACTCTTCCTGTGCTGATGAGAGCTGCTGGACACTCGGGAGTCTTTGTCTCTATTTCTCAGGCAGACTATGCAATTTAAACCTGCCTCGGGCATGTAGATATTACTCCCCGGTGAGAAGGCTGAAAATTAATGGAAATTGTTTTAGAGGAATCATTATTAAAATTCTCCTTTGGATGCCCTTTTTTCATCACTCCGCTGTCACTTCTATTGCATGTGGCTTCTAACATTGCTATCAGTTTGAAAATGTATTGAGGAATCTGGATAATCAGACTAACTATTAGGAGTTACACTGCCAGTAGTGTTATATTTTGCTATTATAAGAAATAACAATCTTGTAGAGCCTTGCAAAAGTATTCATACTCAAACTTCTCACAGTTTTTAGTCAAAGATCAATGTATTTTAATGAGATTGCCATGTGGCAGCCCAACACAAACTAATACGTGCTTGTAATTATTCCTCTTTAAATCAGTACTTTGCACAATGAAATTTAGTCATAGTTGCAACAGACCTTTTGGGTTATTTCTCTACCAGCTCTGCACATCTAGAGGCAGGAATCTTTACCCATTCTTCTTTACAAAATATGTACAGCTTAGTAAATGTAGATGGAGAGCATTTGTCACCCTCATTTTATAAAATTTCCCACAGATCCTATCAAAAACAATGATCATTCATACTTCTTGGTTGAATGAAAATATTTTTGAATATAAATCTTCCAGCAGTATGTTTAATCTTTGACTTCCATGTTTTGCCATGGAGATGGTTTGTTCAGCGATATGCATTCCTCCAAATGTAGCATTTTGCATGTAGGCCAAAAACCACTGTTTTGGTCTCCTTTGACCACAGCACCCTGTTCAACACATTTGGTGTGTCCCCTACATAACATGTGGAAAACTTTAACCACATGTGAACTCTATTTACTTATTTAGTCATGTTAAAGATTTCATGTGATATTTTATTTTCTGTGATCAGAATGAAGGGTGCTTCAGACTTTTATTTATAAAAAGTTTTAAAAACATTAACACTTTCCTTCCACTTCACACTTTGAGTTGGTCTATTGGATAAAATCAAAGTAAACTCTATTCAAATTTGTGTTTGTAAATGTGAAAAAGTGCAAAAGATCAAAGGGTATGAATACTTTTTCAAAACACTGTACAGTTATTACCCTGTTTTTCAGTTTTTCTTCAAAGTCATAATTTCTCAGAGGACTGACTGTTTGAAAACTTAAGTCGGAGGATATTGCAGTTCTACCTCTTCATGTCTTTGCCTTGCTGAAGAAGTGCAGCGTAATGCAGCAGGACATCACATCCCATTTACACTTATGACTCAATTTCACACCCTCAGCTGGATTAAGAGGACTCTTTGCTCTGGGCCCACACAGGCGAAAAAAAGGGGTAAATATCACCGTTGTTCCCGGTGCCGGAAAATCCACAATTTAAACGAGGAGTAATATAACTGACATTTTCCAGTTGATTATGCAGCCCCTGACCTTCACGATGTAGGCCTACGACTCGGATACTTCTCTGGCAAAAAGGCGAGGCCTGGTCCTCTCTAATGGGAGATGTTTGACCTTGTCAGGAACTAAAGAGGGAAGGTCAGGCATGAATGAGTGCGTTTTAGTCCTTAGAGGAATGGGACGCAGGGCAACAACACCTACAACAATTGCTACGAGCATGGAGTACTCACCAGTAGCATTTAAACAAATTTTAGGACTATCTCTGATTGTTAGAAATGTTAATAAAATATTTGTGTGTTTTGGAATACACTTTGATTTATTATGTACATGTCTGATCTGTGGGGATAATCTATAGTTGCTGAATGTGTATTGCATCATCTGGTCTTCAGTTTTTTTTCTTTATCTCCGTTTGTGGCCAAACTGCAGAAGCTTATCACAGATGGATTCAACCAATCTTTAACTGGCTCTGCGCCTTCATGTACAACTGTACTTTAAGGACTCCTCAGGATTTCAGATAAATCCAACCACATTCATTCACCAATCACAATAGAAACCAATCATATCTGCAGTCATTCGTGGATTAGGCTGTTTTGAATGTGACTCCTAATCTCCATTTGTCTGAACTACAATGATGTGCGCTGGGCGCCCGGCAGAGATAATCTCATTACCAAGTTGCCTTTTGTTTTCAGCTGCCTTGCCTTTATTCTTTATTAAAACATTTTGTTGTATTAAACATGCTAATCTGAAGCTTGGAGTAATTAGGGTCTTGATTAAAAAAGAAACTATCTCCTGTTTGGAAGAAGATTAGGAATTTCATATTTAGGATTATTCAGAGTACAGTAAAAGACCATAAAATAGACTTTCTTTTTTCCATTATATTTAAAGCCTCTCAGTCTATCAATGTTAAACGGAAATAAATTGTTCCACAGGTAGCACCACTTCCTCATAACAAAGGTTTTAGGTAGCATCTATAGATTTCCTACACATACCCTAAGTCATAACTCTCTTTTAAAGACTAAGTTTTCCAAGCAACTCATTCCATTTTTTGCCAGCTTTGAAGTATAATCACTTTAGGAAGGAAGGCTTTTGGGTGGATGGATAATACAACTCCTTCGTACTGAAATAAGGAACGAAGTCTAGAAATACTGATATATATTTTTTCTTATCCTGATCTAGAAATTTCCTTAAACAAATTCCTGACTTTCCCAGACAGTGTACAAACCTTGTAACCTATGTAAGTAACGAGTTTGTTTGGCTAGTTAGATTGTCCACTGACTATGCTCCCAGGATCTAAATTATTAAGTCAAACAATTTTCCAAATCCTGGTAATTCTGCTCCTGATATTTGGGTGGTTACAAACAGCCCTCTATTCACTGTCAAGCTGTCAAAATCTTCTTTATTGTAATCATCAGAACGTGAACCACAGCAGATGTGGCTCTGGACACCAGAAGCAGATAAAAACCTAGCAACTCACACAGGAATCCTCATTGATCATTGGTTGCTTTTTTCATGAGCCTCAGATGTGGAGAGATCAGAGCTTTAATCTTACTATGAAATGATATCTCACATTGTGAAAGGATTCCCAGATCTGCTAAAAATGTCAAAGAAAGTGCAAAGAGAATATTCAGGTGTCAGTATTTCTGCCTGCTTCACCTTGGGGTCTAATAAGTGATCACAGAGGAAAAGAGGGGGAAGCTCTGCCCCATTATGGTGAGCAACTTTTGATTTTGTGTCAAAACATATTTAAAATTTGAACAGTGCCGTCATTTCTGTGGTGTGCTGCTCTCTCCGTGGGGCTTGTCACAAGAGGCGTCAAGGCAATACACGAGGCTCCTTTCATTTTTCTGTCTGACATGTTAAGTGTGATGGTACAAAGAGGTTCCATTTTAATTGTTTGGACAGATCACTCAAGAGAAAAGGGAGCTTTGATTTAGGGTGTTGACAGAATAGGCACAAGCTTGCTGCGTTGCTTTGGTGTCTGTCTTGCCATTACTGCCACTGTATTTCATTCACAAAGATAGGTTGTTTACCTTGGACTGAATTTGAGATAAAGGCCAAACTTTAAGCCTATCCCTTAGATACTGGCCAGGAAATTATGGAAAAAAGAGATGTGGTGTGAAAGGGATAGCTCAGTGCTTTTGGGATTGTGGACAGAAATATATTAAATAAAACATTCGCTGCACTATATTACCTAAACTGTTCATGATCTATGAGGTTTAATATGATGCTGAACATTTTGCAACTAGAAGAGCCTCAGCTCTTCAGAGAAGGTTCTGGAGTGCATTTATAAGAATTTGAAGCCATTTACTTCATTTTTTTGAGGTCAGACGCTGATGTTGGACGAGAATATCTGGTTCCTAGTCTTTACTTTAATTCATTACAGAGGTGTTCCATCAGATTGATATCAGGATTATATGTAGACCAGTCAAGCTCTTTACACCAAACTAGTGAAATAGTGGCATCCAAGCCTTGCATCTGGTGATACAAGGCTTGTAAGCTACTCTGACATTTATACCCATTCCTTGAATCTCTCTATCAAGGTTTTTTTATCATCTCAAGGCCACAATAAGTTTGGAGGTCTGTTGCTTTTGACTTTTTAAATGTATACTGTATATAACAAATAATTTACTTGGTCTGCCACTTTTCTGTGAAAATACCACTAATGGTTCACTGTAGAATATTTATTACTGAGGAAATTTAACAACTGGACTTGTTACGCAGTTACACATGCTGGAATTCGCAAAGCTCTTGAGAGTGACTTATTCTTACTCAAATGTTTGTAGAAGCAATCTGCATGAATAGCTGCTGAATTTTATACACCTAAGATTGGAGTGACTCCTGAATTTTCTGATTTGGAGGGGTGACCCAGTACTTTTGGCAATATAGTGCATCACAGACTGATCTTTTGAAGCAGTCTTAATTACTAGTTTTTGATGGGATACGACGATCTTTCAATGTTTTTGGAGATCATCAGACATGTTATCAAATTCTTTGTCTGGTGCTTATCCTAGACCAATGTAGTGTACTGTGCAGTGTACATTTTGTTGTTAAGGTACTGACTGAAGTTTTGTTTTTCTCTTTTATAGGTTTTTTTTATGGTTTGTCTAAATTACTACAAAAAGGGGATCATATTATTAAAATAAAAAAACAAAAAATAGATGAAAATAAGACGTGGTGCAGATAAAAACATTTCACACAATCAAATAAATTATCAGGCATTGCTTTTGACTCTGCTAGGACAACATTTTGGTAGTCCAGTGGTTGTTTTTCTGTCTCCTATCTTAGAACTCACCTGCTCACTGGGAGTCAGCCGCTTCTTTGTAAAGGATTCATCATGATATCGTGATCAACCAATTAGGACACTACTGTTTTTCTCTGCCACATTCAGTGAACTCAGGGAGAACCCACCATCCTTGCAGATGCAACATTTCTCCAGGCTGAACCTGTTTCATATGGAAGGTGTCACACATGTAATCATTGTATTGGATTAAGAAAAGAAAATAATATTTTTAGAGTTTACCACAATTACTTCTTTTTAAACTTATTTTGTGGATTATAAAAGTTTTTTGCTTTGATCTGAATTTTTAAATCAGCAAAATCAGATCATTTGTAAAAGAGACATGTATTAGAATACTAAGAAAATACTTTTAAGAGTAGCATTTAATGGTTATCAAAACATTTCAGAACGATTCAGGAAGCAATCAGCATTAATATGAGATCTATTAAGTATGGGTTCAAGGTACTCAAGAAAAGTATTTGTTGTGGGTGAAAGGTCAGATGATCATAAACACAACTGTATACCAAAAAAAAAATTGGGTGTACAGCCAGAGGATCAAATATTATATTTCAGGGTTCCAAAACAGATATCTTAAAGTTATGTCTTGACTCAGATCCTGAGAAATGCATAACCACTTCACTGTAAGTTGAATGTTGAACTAAAATCTCCTTGTGAATCATCTTTTACCATACTATTGTCCTTAGTATTTTCTTCTTGTTTTTAAGCAAAACCTTCTTTTCATAAAGGCCAGGTACAACTAAATCAAAGTTCTTAAAACCTAATAGTCTCTTTGCTTAGTTGTTTGTCCTGATATAATGCACAAGACCTTTGTCAAAGACAGGTGCCTTGGGGACAGAAAGACAAAACAAAATGGGAGCTGACTCAAGATATTTGCACGTCTGTGTATGCCACAAACATAGTGACAAATAAGGCATTGATCTATAAGTCTTAGTCTGCTGTATGTTCAATATCTACATTTTACATGAAAAATGGGCACTTGATCTGCGGCATACAGTCACTTTATGAAATAGGAGTATACTTCACTGCATCCTAGCGTGCAATGAGAAATCACCTGTTGATAGGCCATAATGTAATAGAAGATTCCTTTTGAATGGGTGGGAACCGTAATGTCACACAGTCCATTAATATTCTCCTGCTGTGTCCACATCTCAGCTCTATGCTCTGGGGGAATGATTAGGGTGACGGACGATGAGGCGATGACACAAGAAAACAACTTCCCCCACATCCCTTCTTCTCTTCACCACCCCCCTCTCTCCCTTTTTCTTTGCCTACCCTCCGCCCTTCAACACAACAGCCACAAATTACCCACTTTACTCTCAATATTATCAGGGCTGATCGTTGGCGTCCATAATTAGAGTCTTAGTGTCATCTTGCCTCCATTAGGCTAACAATAGAGCCTTGGAACAAGGCCACTTTGGGCAAATAACATGTTGAGAACACTTGACTTTTGTGGAGAGATAGTGAAAAGCAACTGAGGCCATTACTGATCCAAACAGCCTTGATTGGTTCTGAGGCAGCCATGAATTTGAAAGACTCCAAAATAAGTATTTCTGCAGAATCATACTCTCTGTACACAACACACATATACTAAAATGGTAACAGCGTTTTCCCTTTCTGTGCCCATATTCCTTTGACAGAGACACAAATACAAATATGATCAGAGTGTATGCTGCAGTCTAGTGGAGCATGTATTTCAATCACAGAGTGTTAGATAGCCTGCTGCTGCCTTTCCTCGCAGGCTATGTGGAGAGAGAGATAGAGATGGAGTGTGTTCTGTATTCTGAGCCCCGACCTCGTTTGATCCTCATCATTGCCCCTCTAAGACATCATTGTGTAACACTGTAAAAGCGGACCGTTTCTTAGAGCGAAGGAAATATCAAGGAAGTTATACATAAATATTAGATAAGATCAAAACAGCCAGCTGCTCTCAGACTTGAAGCTCCTGGGTCAAGCCATCCAAATTTCTTACATTTCTCTCCTGCCACTCAACATAAGCATAGCGAATTGAACCTGCATTGAATCTGTAGAAGACCTGAATCCAGTTTTGTTCCAAATGAAGCCACTAATATGGCACAAATTTGCTGTTTTGTTTCATTCTGATCAACGCTATTTATTATTCATAACTTTCTTGTTTTGATTACCGTCCCTAACGCAACGGTGCGCCAAACCTGAGGAGATTTAATAGGCACTGTTCTCCGAACTCTTTCTCCTCTGCTCCCAAGCTGACACAAATTGGTGAAATATCACTTTGATCACGCCTCCTGAGCAACAAACAAAACACAAACCTAATTAGCCTAATTCAAAATCATTCCAAAACCCTGTTTGTTGTGAAATCAGTTCTTCTTCCAACTCTTGTTAAAGATACAACTTGGATGAGCATCAGTGTTTTGCCTCTGCATGTTTGCCAATAAGGGTGTTTTGTGTTTTTTGTAAGATGATGTGAAACAAATCAAAACTTTAATCTGACCTTAGATCGGAGGTCTCCAAATGATGACCAGTTGGCCAGATCTGGACCCTAATGAAGTGTTATCTGTACCCAGCTTGATTGTGTTTTAATATATTTTCTCTGCACATCTTTTACCACATTGAATGTCATCACTTTTGATGACTGTAAAGAGGTACTCAAGACTTCACTGTGGAAATAACCTGCAAGCTTCCTGTCCATGCGGGGAGGAGTAAGCCAGTGAAGGTGTAAGGCAAGGCAAGGCAAGGCAAGGCAAGGCAAGGCAAGGCAAGGCAAGGCAAGGCAAGGCAATTTTATTTGTATAGCACACTTTCAACAGCAGGGCAATTCAAGGTGCTTTACATGATTTGGTGATTTAAAAAACAAAAAAAACCAATGGATATTAAAAGTAAAAGAAACACACATTACACATGATACACAATAAAGCAAGCAAAAGATCAAAAAAAAAAAAAAAGCAAGACAGCATGAACACATTTCATACATATGACATCAAGCTTTTACTCGAAGGCAATTCTAAACAGATGGGTTTTTAGTCTAGATTTAAAGCAGTTCAGAGTTTCAGCAGCTCTACACTCAGGAAGTCTGTTCCAGATAAGGGGAGCATAGAAACTGAAAGCTGCTTCTCCATGTTTAGCTCTGAGTCTAGGGATGTTTAGTAGGCTAGAGTTGGAGGACCTGAGTGGTCTTGGTGGTTGGTATCATGACAACAGGTCTTCAACATATTTTGGTACTAAGCCATGTAATGATTTATAAACTAGTAGGAGTATTTTGAAGTCTTTTCTCTGAGCTACAGGGAGCCAGTCTAAGGACTTTAGAACTGGGGTGATGTGCTCTACTTTCCTGGTTCTAGTGAGGACGCGAGCAGCGGCGTTCTGGATCAGCTGCAGCTGTCTGATTGACTTTTTAGGCAGACCTGTGAAGATGCTGTTGCAGTAATCAATCTGACTAAAGATAAACACATGGATGAGTTTTTCTAGGATACGCGTAGTTATGGTAGCTAATGTTATTGGTTGCTATAATCCTGCCTAGTGGGAGCATGTAGATATTAAATAAGAGGGGCCCCAGGATGGAGCCCTGGGGCACCTCACATTTGATTTCTGTTTGTTCTGATGAAAAGTTTCCTATTGAAACATAGAAGTCCCTGTTCTTTAGGTAAGATTCGAACCAGCCAAGTAGTGTACCAGAGAGTCCGACCCAGCTCTCCAGTCGTTGCAATAATATATCATGATCAACCGTGTCAAATGCTGCACTGTGTAAAGATGGATAAGCCCTGGAAAAAAAAGTTTGTACATTAAAAAGACTGTCTCTAAAAGTGAATTTTCCCCCAACTCTTGAATGTGCTTTGCATCATAGTCCTCTCAAGGCTGATGTTATGCATGTTGCTTGTGTCATCTTTTTTCCTTCGACTAAACATTTTATTAATAATCTTTAGTTGCTTAATACAGCAATCAGTGAACAATGTGCCCCTAAACCATATACCTGGTTGTGCCAACTGCTTTGGAGTGATTGAGGGAAGACTGTGGCTCAGGTGGTAGGAATTCGTCCCGTAATCGGTGGGTTGCTGGTGCGAATCCCTGTTCTGTTTGTCTCGGTCATTGTGTCCTTGGGACACTTAACCCTGTCGCCTGCTGGTGGTGGTCAGAAGGCCCGGTGGCGCCTGTGTCCGGCAGCCTCGCCTATGTCAGTGTGCCCCAGGGCAGCTGTGGCTACAGCGTGTGAATGTGTGCGTGAATGATTGAATGTAGTGTAAAGCGCTTTGTGGTCCTCCGACTGAAAAAGCGCTTTTTCAGTCAGAGGACCACAAAGCACTATACAAATGCAGGCCATTATGAGCCACTTTTCTTTGTAGAATTGTGTGATTTAGCCACATTGCAGAGTTTATCAACATGCGGGACCTTTTTAAGGTCATGTCGCTGCATCTCAATTGGATTTAAGCTCAGACTATGACTAGCTGACTCTAAAAACCTTAATTTTTCTTGTATGGGATTTGCTTGCTTTGCTTTGTTTTTGTTTTGTTTTTTACTATTCCAATCTGGACTTGCTGGCTGATCATTGGATTCTTATCCTCCTGCACAACCCAAGTGCTCTTGAGCAGATAGAAAACAGGATGTTCTCCTTTAGGATTGCCTGGTAGGGCATATAATTCATTCCTTATCCAGCATAGTAGCCAACCACCCCATTTGACATTTGTTATGGTGTTCTTTTTATGAAGCAGTATTAGTTTTACACAGGCTGTAATGGGACGCACACTTTCAGAAAAGTTCCACTTTTGTCTTATCAGTTCACAGAATATTTTCCTACCTGTCTTGGGGAATATTGGGAAGTTTTTTTTTTACAAGTGAGTGATAGGACCTTTGGTCAGCAGTTGTTTTTGCATTGAAACTGCCATAGATGCAATTTTTACCCAGTGTTCTTCTGATCATTGAATCATGAACTCGGAACTGAGGCAAGTGAGGTCTACAGTGGCTTAGATGCTCTTATGGATTCTTCTGTGAACTCATACATGAGGTATTGATGCACTCTTTGAGTACTTTTGTTAGGCCAGACACTTTTGGGAAAGTTCCCAACTGTTCCATGTTTTCAGCATTTGTGGATAATGGCTGTCAGTGGGGTTTGTTGGAGTCTCCAAGCCCTAGATTTGAATTTTTCAACTTTTCCAGAATGTTATTTGTCAGTGACTTTCTTTCTCAGCTGTTTTTGTAATTCCTTGTGAATTGGGCATGATGTGTTACTTTCTGTAATCTATTTAGTAATGCCAGGTACTGTTTAAAGTAATTTCTGAGCTGATTGCAGTAATTCGACTGGGATGTGACAAACTGAACCAAAAAATGTGATAAATCACGATTAATTCATGGTTTAACATGCAGGGCGTTCTGTTAAATTTGTACTACTTTAAGAGTTTTCAGTTGCTTAGCTAACTTATTTGATTCCCTGCAATTCAATTTACAATTGTAGAACAACCCAAAAGTGCATCAGTATCACCCTTTGCAACAATGGGTTTTCAGTGTTGTCTAATCATATTAGAGGACATTTACCAACTTATAAACAAGGCCACTATGAAATAAGCACAATGCACTCTCTTTGCTTCAGCTCTCACTGACTTGCTGTAAAGGTTGATAGATCACATCAGTTTCTTTTTGCTAGTGGGGAAATTTTCCAAAGACAGCAATGCACCAAAGCCATACAGCATTTGAAGACCTCATTTACTTCAAGCAGCAAGAATCTACCTTGCAATGCTAGCAGATTAGCTCACGTTGCCTCACTAACATATGCAATGACTGCCGGCAAGCTCTTCCCCATTAGGTTGGCACATCAAAGGCGGCGGGAGAAGTTCTTCACAGGCAGTTAAAAGTGGGCTCAGTGTGGATCTTGTAAATACCGTCTTTGAGTCAGTGCCTCTCGGGGGACACTTCACACACTCCTTCAGTCAGGAGGAGAAGGAAGGGAGAGGGTAGCAGTGACAGGCATCAGAGGGGGGAGGAAGGGATGGAGGGATGCAGGGTTGAGGGGTTTCTGAGAGCCCAGTCCCCTGTCACTATCAGGAAAGGATCTGTGGATTTAAAAAAAAACTCTACTCTTCTTCCCCCCGTTTCTCACTCTCATCCTCTTCCTCCTCTTCACACTTCACATGATAGCTGACAGTGAAAGTGGAGCAGGGCTGTTTTCCGATTTTCTTTTGAGTCATGTTTTTCATAACACATAAATAGAGCATGCGGCGTCCTGGGAATTCTGTGATTCTGTGTTTCGGTATATAGGCGGACACAATAGCATCCACTCTTCTGAAGTGTTGTTGAAAACATTTTATCCATCATAGCCGTCTGTAGGGCTCTGCTGAGGCCCTCGACTCCTCAAGGAGCGGGAGAGAAATAAGAGATGTGTTTTGCTAGCAGGCACATTTACACACACACCCACACACACACACACGCACACACACACACGCGCACACACACACACACACACACACACACGCAAACAGAATCACGCAAGTTAACCCAAGACCATTGTTGCCTGGTTGTGTAGAATGATCAATGCAAATGCTGTTATTTACCCAAGCCTGAAATGAAAAGACTATGGATCAATTCGATGCACTTCCAAACGGTATCCTTACAAAGGCTGGCTAGGTTTTGTCTTAGCTACACCCCCTTTCCTCTACTGAGCAGCCATCTAACCTACATCTCAAATAAGCGCCCCTCCACTCTCCACCCCCTCTAACATTACTAATGCAAAGTAAACTGCTATACTGTCTCCCATGAACACATTCATCTGTGCATTCTCTATTTTCTTGCGAACACGCCCACCCTTTGACATTAGGGCTGCATATATCTAAGCTATGTGCAACGGGGCCTATTTGTGCGTGTGTGTGTGTGAATGTGTGTGTTTTGGATTGACCCACTTTCTGTGCTTGGCCAAGCTTGTGCTGCTGCTACTGTCTGCTGTGCGGCAAAGGGGGAGATCCCTGTAGACTCCCCCAGAACAGGCTCCAGCTTTGCTCCTGACAGACACTCACCGTGGCATGTTATCCCCTCATGGATTGGAGACCTCTGCCTCTCTGTCAGCACGTGTGTGTGTGTGTGTGTGCGCATCTCAAATACTCCTTGATGTAGATGAGCAACACCAATCCTCACAGAAATGCATGTGCAAGCTGCACATAAAGCAACAGCATCCTTAGCATACAGACACACATTACCAAAGCACATACCATCTCATATCTGTATATTTTTAATTCCATCCACCCTCCTCAGGCTCCTCCTCCACTCTTCCCTGTGTTTGTCTGGAGTTATTGTTTCAATCTTGCTGCATCAGGGGGCCCCTGAAGGTTATAAATTAAACATAAATGCAAATGCGCTGAGCCATTGCCCTCCTCCACCTCCCTCCTTCCCAAACACGCACACGCACACAACTTGCATACACATCCCCAGCTTTCAAACAGATCAGCGTGTCTGTGAATTAATAGGAGAACAGTGGGCTTTTTTTAATGAGTGAGAAAGGGGAAATTAGAGCTGCAAAGCCACAGCACGGCACACCCAGAGCTGCAGCCGAGGCAACGGCTTGAAAAAGCTGGGCGCCATCATAGAATATGCTAATTCCTTGGGTCCCTTTACTGTCAGCGTTAGTGTAGCTCCAGAAGATCAGGGATGAGGCTTTGATCTGAGGTTTGATGTGAACCAAATAAGTCACGTGTACATTGTATGGATTAGACTTAAATGTCCATACTTTAGCTCTTAACTAACAAAAACAGTCATTTAGTGATACACGAGTGTCATTTTCCATCACCTGTGTGGTTTCACTTCACAATCACATGTAGATAGGCTATTAATGTGACGTCTTCATAGTGTGCATTATAGTCAAACAGCCATCTGGCATGTTGGTGCACTAGACTGGGCCAGTGAACACTACAGTCTGTAGTTGGACCATAACAGTGTTATTGCTTTTATTCTCTGCCATATGGGCTCATAAAGGTATGCAGCTGGGAAAGGTTTCCAGGGTTGTCATTCTTGTTTATTTGTCTCTAGTGAGCCAGTTATATTTGGAAAATTGGGATTAACCATCTTGATGTTGTGTAATAATATGATTTTGATATTTATATCTATGTGATGCAAAAATAAAATAAAAGTATAGTTTCCCATTTTAACTATGCCCTGCTAAAACACTAAGGATGAAGAAATGTATACATCATCGGTTCTACCTGAATTATTATGGCTGTGTTTCCAATACAGTTATGAATCCTGTAAAAATCCTTTTTTTTAAAGAAAGAAAGCTACTAAGAAAATCCAAAATGCATGTGTTTTTAAGTTTTATTGTTGAATTTAAAAAAAGATAGATGACAAATAAATGCTCATTTTTCTTTATAGAAAAAAACTGAGATATTAAACATTAGTTAAATTCATCCTTTATGGGATCCTTTATTTGTTTTTGTGCTATCACTGTTTTAATATTTGATTGTAAATTATATACAATTATATTTTCATAATTTTAATGTTTCTTACATATTTTGACTTCATTTTTATCTTTTAATGCTCAACCTTATTTATTTATATTGGGCTCTACAGCACTTTGATTAGAAGTGCTCCATAAAAACATTGATCATACCTAATAAGATATATCTGTATGCATCCAACCACACAATGAAGTGGTTGCTATGGTATTTAAAATTTATATTGTTTTCTTGTCAACAATAGCACCTCTTGAAACAGAAATTACAAAGTAAGATTTTAAAAAGATGCTACTCATAGAGGAAAGTATTAAAGACAGAAATAACAGTAGCAAATGATAAAATGTAATTTAATACTAATAATATAAAAACTACTTTATTTTAGAAAATTAAAATCTAAATATTCACAACAGTTATAACTCAATGTGAAGGCATAGAAAAAGGTGGCTTATAAAATATATAAAGAGAGAAGATATTATATGTGTAGCTTATTTTGTAAGACCATCTCCCACCCCTTTGTTTTCATTCCACCTACGGAATGTTTGCATCTTAAAGACTGAAACAGCTATGTTGCTTAGCCTTTCCATAAAGAACTAACATGCAGTTAGAAACGTAGGTTGAGGACTCAGAATAAGAGGAGCCGGGGTGAAATGGGAATCCTATCACCTAAAAGTCTGCTTTAAGCTGTTTTTTAACCTTCTGCTTGTAATCACATAGTTTCTCCAGCAGGGGTCTTCCCATTGTCATGGACATGGTTTCTTGTGAATTATCCCACACTGAACTTGCATAAGGGAAGTAAATTGTGACATGAAGCCAGAATAATTTGATCGTCACTACCTCAACCCATAATCATCATGTCAATAATGATCATCTTTTTTACCTCTACCACTGGGAGAACGATCTTCTTCTCACATTTCTTCCAGCCACAGCTACTAATCATAATTATCACGGCCATCCTCAGCACCACTCTCCTCTAGCCCCCTTTAAAAAAAGCCCTCTCTTCCTACCCCCACCACCTCCCTCCCCGCTTTTATCTGCAGCTCCCTCAGTTGATCAAATGCATCGGATCTCATCAAAGCGGACCCTCTGCTCATTCAAGTCCCAAAAGACACCCTGGCTTCTTTACTGAGCACTATTTTACATTCATGTTTCAAATACCATTGATGGGATAGAATATCTTGTATACTTTGGTTTTGTGTGGTCTAACACTGCAGCCTGCGGTTATTTTTTTCTATTAGATGTTCAGACAAGTCCCTCTTTGAAAATAGTGAAAATCTTATGAGGGGAAGTTGAGGAATCCAGTCATCTATTTAAATAGGACTCAGCTGAGGATTAGCTTGAATATCCATTCTTAATACAATTCCATGTTTACATTCCATTGTATAGTGATAGCGGTGTTTCCAGGAAGTTTTGCAAGACTAGCAGTTGGTGGGGGGGGAATGATGCACATGAGACACCCATTCTAATTGAAATCTATAATAAAATGTCAGAAGTTTTACCAACGCACAACTGTAGCTATATAGCAGAAGTGATGGATGGATGGAAATTCAAGGGAGATGATTAATTAACATCCTGGATGTGGTGAAGCACACAGCACTGACTCCAACCTCAGCCTATACCTTGGGAATTCTGAACTCTTTAAAAAAAAAGTTTGCTTTACATCTCAAGTCTGTGGTTCTCTCTTTAGCTTGTGCACTTTTTTCCACAAGACATTTTCCTTCCACTCAACTTTCCAATAATATAGTGGCACACAGCGCTCTAAACAGCCAGCTTCTTTAGCAATGAACTTTGTAGCTTGTAGTAGGTGTCAATGGCTCTCTACTAGACACCTGTAAAGACGTCCAACCCCAGTTCCCTGCCCTTCTACATCCCCTTTGAGGTACCATGGTACCCTCTCGGCTTCAGTATCCTCAATCCCACTGAATGGTTTAAAGATATTGCCTGTATTTCTAATTGCATGACATCTTTACCTCTTTGTTGCATAAAAACATTGGATTTTGCATGGGTGGAGCGAAACAACTAGAGCTTGTTTCAGATGCAAATTGTAATGTTTTGCAGCTTTACAGAAGCTCTAAGGTGTTTTTACATTTTTATTCCTATGGTGGTGTAACTTTTCGTTGTTGCATGTCTGACTGTTGTCGGAGCTGCAGAGAAACTTACTTGAGCACATCAAAATTGGAATCCAATACAGAAGTTTATCAGGTTTATTTTGATGTCACTGTAGATAGGGAGTGGGTGACTGCCACTCTTGAAGAAGCACTCTTTGACTAAAAAACCTGACTTATTTTATCCTACATTAATATTAATAAAAAATATGTTGTTCATAAGACTGTGTATCTATGGCTATTGACCTATCTGGCCCTTCCTTGGCAGTGCCACTGTAAACTGACCTCTCAGATCCGGTTCTATCGACAATCTAATCGAATAGTCTTGAATATTTGAAGGGATTGTCTGGATTTCTAATTGCATGACATTTTTGCCTGTTTGTTACATGACAACACTACAATTTGCACGGCTGTAGTAACACGACTGTGATATGCAAACTGAAATATTGGCGGTTTACATGAGCTATAAGGCGTGATTACATTCTTATTCGTATGACAGCTTGAGTGCGTAGCGCCCGGTTGCGTGTCAGACCGCTGCTGTCGGAGCAGCAGAGGAACTGGCTTTAGCCGAGGGACAGAGGGGAGCGGGAGAGGAGAGGGAAAAGCAGATCTGGATAATGGAGCGGTGACGCGCAAAAACTTCGCATCTGTGTGTATTGATGTTTATTTGGGTGAGTCTTGCGGTTAAAGCAACGTTCATGCGTAATTAGGTAACATACGTTCAGTCACCTGAGATCTGAAAAAATAAAATTCGCCTCAGATGAAGGAGGGCAAATAACTTCTAGATTCCATGTAGTCCTAATAAAATGTCAAAACCTTAAAATTACACCATTACATTCTGGCTATTTCAAATTGAGCTCTTTTATCCTTACACTATGCTTTTTTTTAAATTCACTATTCGAAGCGATGGGAAGATTAAAAGTAAGCATTTATTTAGTGCGTAGTGGCTCACTAATCCAGTCCGGGTTTTCCATATGAGGAGCGCTGGAGCCTTGGAGGTGGATAAGCTGGTAGAGCCCGCTCTCTCTCATGCCATGCTGGGCCACAAGGCTCTCGGAGACGCTGCTACACATTAGAGAACCGGGGATGGAGGAGAGGCGGAGAGGGGTGGAAGAAGAAAAAAAAAAAGTTTCGTTCAAAGCTACCAGAGAAACTTTCAACATGAAGCCTCACCATTTCACCACAGCAAAACCTGCGCTATAGGAAAAAAAAGATAGACTTCTCTTTTTCAGCTCTCAGCTTGTGTTTCCCCCCTTTCCCTGTTGTCAGTTTCTGTGCGCAAGGCTGGTCGGGGCTTGCTGTCACTGCGCGCTGAGATGTTGGAGTGACCATGGCTGCGCAAGTGGCATCGGCTCCGACCAGAACTAATAAAAATAAGAAATTATCCAGCGCTTTGGCTCCGGAGCTCAATTCGGGGAAGTCCAGAGGAGGAGGCGGAGTAGCAGGGACCGCGCAGCGGAGCGGACAGATGCTGGGTACCGGCGATGGAACTCTGAATAATGTAGACCATCACCGCAGAGGCGAGCTCGGCAGCATGGTCCATTCAACTTCCGCGGCGCACAAAGCTTCGGACGGCCACGACAAAACCGGGATTAACCTCTCGGCGTCAAATTCAAACACTTCCCCGATGGAAGCGGCTCTGATCGCGAACCACAAGCTGAAATGTGCGGGGAGCGGAGATGCGCCTCAATCTCAGCAGCAGCCACCGCCGCCGCAGTTTGGCCAGTTTGCGCCACATCAGCAGCGACAAAGTAACAACAGCAACAACGGGCAGCCCCCCCGCGGGGACAGAAGTGTGGACCACCAGCAGCACGGTGGTAAGGAGAACCTGTTGGTGGGGAATCAGGAGCCCCAGCCACAGCACGGCCCAGGGAAAGGTGAGGGGGGCCTCACCTGTAAACCCACGGAGAGAATGATGGGCTCCAGGTTTGAACACTCCAACTTGGGTCCCCCTACTAACAACTCCGAGTTTAATAACAGCTATTACACTTCAAGGCCGTGTTATGATCAACATGGCGGGCAGCAACAACAAAGCAGTGGGATGGGGGTAACTCACACCGTAGAGAACTCCCACGAAGGGGGGTACAACAACAGCCAGTATGGCCAGTACCCGGCGTACCGGGCAGGCTACGGCGGAGGGGCCTACGGGATGATTGGCTCCTCTGGATGCAGGCAGCCAGGCAACATGACAATGGGCAGCAACTCCGCAGCGAGCCACGGAAAGTCCCCTGTTTCGGGTGGGTTTCAGAGGTACCCAGGGCAAACTCAGCAGCAGCAGGGGCCCTCAGGGGCCACGCCAACCCTTAATCAGCTGCTGACGTCCCCCAGCCCGATGATGCGGGGTTACGGAAGTGCTTATCAGGACTACGGCGCCCCGACGCCTCAGCAGCAGGCGGGTATGGCGTTGGGGAAAGACGTGGGCCCCCAATATGGAGCCAGCACTGCCCATTGGGGAGGGCAGCAGAGGAACCACCCGCTTTCAATGAACGCAGGCAGCGGAGGGCAGGGCCTCGGTAGAACACAGGTGAGTTCTGAGAATTCAGGTGTGCCTTGGTGAACCAAACGTAGAGCAGCCAGGACCCGTTTGTACTAAAGTTGCATGTTTGAGATAAATATTTTTTTTTTTACCCTATTAACCGGGTAATGTTCTGACTTTTTTATTTAGTTCTTACAGACTAAATAGGGTGAATGTGAAAGATAAAAAGGGAAGCACACTGAGATTGTTCTTAAGCAACAATAGCTTTATGTTTAGACATGTATTACTTGCTGTTCGTATGTTGCATTATTGCAGTTTTATCGCACAGATGTAAAAACTCTGCCGACGTGTTGTCAAACACGTTGCGACACGAAACGCCCCTGATGGGTACGTGCAGCGCTGAATGCGTTCACGGAACAAAGTGCAATTTTCCAGTAGAAAAGAAAACTAATCCGAGTGAAATGTGTTTGACATTTACTTCTGTTTTCCCATTTTGAGAAGCTAATTTGAAACTGCGGCAGCCTAAGGAGCGTCTGTCCGCTCTCCGTGCGCGTTATCCCCGTGTAGAGCAGGAGAGCACCACGCTGCTCGGTTTATTCCCATTCAGCTCTGCTCGCAAATTAAATAGTGTTGGCAAAGTGTATTAAAGCTCCCAGAGTTTGCCCATCTGATTGGCCCCCAGATTGACACTGCTAGGCAGAATGTGACCAGGAGAAAAAACAACAGGACTCTTGCAGGATCTTTGGCCACTAAGCTTTTGATGTTGCATTAATACTGCTTATTGGGATACTCTCACTGGAGCCTGTCCAGATCTTTCATTTAGATTAATCTGCTACGGATGATCTCTGTAATTTATATATATATATATATAAAATGTCTTTTTTTCAAGCACAGTTTCACAGTCGGATTTTGCATTATTGATATAAATTACAGTAAATTCTAATTTTCCCAATACTCTCATCCTCATCTGTAGTTATCCTTCAGGTAACCTATCATATGTGTCAGGTGGGGGCATGTTCCACAGTGAGACTCCATTCAGCTGACTGAATATCTCATTGGCATGAAAAATGTGAATTTCTGCTTATTAGAAACTACTGGCCAACAAATGTCATTATATTGCACATACTTACAGTATATTGCCAGACAATTTTCCAAACTAGTGTGCAGTTATCCTGGCATCACAGTTTAAGTTAAATGTTTTAATTTAGTGGCAGCTTAAAGACTGATAGTATGTAAAATGAAACTATAAATTTAAGTATCAGTCTTTGTTTTGGGATATGGATGCCTTTAAATCCCCCAGACTTTGTAGTGCTACACACAATGCTGTCAGCAGTGCACAAAGGGAGGACTGCTGGAGCTACCAGTTCAGGGCACCTCCAAAAAGTTTGTCATGGGTGGCAAGGTGGGGGCTACCAATATTCTTTTAATTTTATTTGTTTATTTTTTTCTTAGGTATGTTTCTATAGCTATTTGAAGTTTAGTCCTGAGTTAAAAAGAAATTAAACAACATAGTTTTCTAAATATGTAATATAATAGATTAGTATATGGCTTGTTTTCTGGTGTTTATACACCGAAATAGTTTACTAATTTTCTTTTACCCATATGTGACCTTACTATTATGTGTTGGTGGGGCCAGGAGTGAGTAAATAAATGTTGTCACTCACTGAAGCTTTCCTTTTTCTTCTGTAAATGCATGCACAGCAATTATTATGCATTTAAGGCCATCAGATTGGAAATGTAGGACAGAAAAATGTATAGGGGTGGCCTTTGCCCCCCAGATGTCCACCCCCCTTTCCCCCTTAGTGGAGCCAATGTCATTTTGCAAATCTGAACCAAAAAAGGGTAATGTCCTTCCTGAGAAGAGCTATTTCACTGCCGTTGTTTTTGTTGCAACAAATTATGCGCGCTGCTGGATGGCACATCTGGGCAGCTGGAGGGCAAGGAGGCTGAGCGAAGCTTATACTGTCTGCCTCCCGTGGAAACAAAAGTAGTTCATTAGCCTACATTGTTTCAATCAAAGGCAATTTGTGTTTGGTGCTGAAAAAATGAGGGGAATGCTTTAAGCGTGGGAGGGTTTGCTGTTCTATTGATTGTATGGAAATATTCCAAGAAACGTAGCATAATCTAACTCTTTTGCATCATGATTATTAGAGACTGACTCTGTCTGTTGAGATGCGTGAAAATGGTATTAACAGAGTTTTAAAAGCTGTTCCATCTTCAGTTTTTAGTGCAGATAATTAAAAGAAACCGACCTTACAGAGCAGTTAGTGCTTTAGTTTTCTTCTTCTTTAGCATAAGGTGTTGTTTTTTACCTAACTCCAGCAACATTTCAGTAGCAGTAAATCTGTTCTCTAAACATCCCTATGTTTAATTCATGTTGGGAGCAGGAGCACTGTTCTCCTGTACGCTGCTGACAGGCTATGTGGGGGAAAAAAGCGGAGCGGTGTAGTGCATAATACTGCTTCCAAATTGGCCCACCGATATGGCTGCACTTCAGTTCAGATCAAATTTGGTCGATGTTCAAACTCTGTCACCTGTTGACACCCCCCCCCCCCCTCCCCTCCAATTGTTTTCAAATTCAATTTCCCTCTCTACTACCTCTCCTCAGGAGCTTGCTGTAAGCAAAACGAGTGTCCCTTATTTACACCACGGCCTCCGCTCACCTCTCATGCACGCATATCTGTGGCCACTCATCAGAATGAAAACTGAACTGCTGTGCTTGCTTATTGTGCAGGAATCCACTTTAGTTATTGATGGCATATTTCACAACATACAGTGGGAAAATAAGTATTTAACACGTCAACATTTTCTGTGTAAATATATTTTTGATGGGGCTATGGACACATAGTTCACATCAGATGGCTAACAACAACCCAACTAATTCACAAATGCAAAGAAATGCAAATTAAATGTATCAATAATTTTTGACATGTATTTTATACTTACTTGAGATCAGTTTGTTGATAAAGACTCCTTTTAGATGCTTGCTGAATGGAGAAACTAGTTGCCATTTAGCCATACAGTCCTTGTTTCACATTCAGATTCTTCCTAACTTAATTGTTTGTTTGGTGTTTTTTGGGGTGATGTGCAGTGCCATTCCTCTTCCAAATGTTAATTTTGGTCTCATCTGACCAGATTAGATCCTCCCAGTATTTTATCGGCTGCTCAGATGTTCTGCAGCCATCTTTAAATGAGCTTCAAAATCCCATTTTCTTTAGCAGTGGAGTCTTCTGTGGTTAGCATTCATACAGGTTAAGGGTAATATTTCTTGTTCATTCTAATTCCATGTTTTTCTGAAGCTTTCAACACATGATTGATGGCTTTTGCACAGCTCTTCCGATGATTAATTTGACTTATCTGTCAAACATTTTGCAAGGACTACCTTGTTGTCGCTGGTTTAGTTTTCATTTCTGAATTAAGGCCCCATTCAGAAGTTTAGAAATTCCTCTGCCACCAACACCATCAGTATAATTTGCTACAATAAAGTTGCCAAGGTTTTGACAGAGGTCTTTGGTTCCATCCATCATGAGATCCTTTTTGTGTAATCACCTGGTAATGGAAAACCTTTTATAGGGCATCAATTAGGACTAAACTAGCTGATATTAATTGGCTCTGATGTGGGGCAGGAATGCTTTCTAAATACAGGTTCAGCTGGTTTCTTGCCTTTTTTGCCTTTTTGCACCTCCTTTTCATGTGCTCATATTTTGTCTATGCAACCTTTGAAAATAGCTTTGTAGTTTAACTTTAGATCTTTAGTACTTTGATTTCCTGTATCTGTTTTGTTTCCTTTATTTACAGCATTCACCTATATAGCAATGATCCATTCTAATACCATATGTGCAGTCCTAATGACTTATTTCAGTTTACAACATAAACGAAACATTTCTTGTAATAAGCATCCGTCTGTTATAAACTAATCAGAGGTAGAAAACATTAAAAGTAATTAGCAGACAATAATGAGAGCCTAATGAGAGATAAATGGCATTGTTGCTTAGATAATTACAACAGCAACTCTTTTAAAATCTGACCCAATAAAATAAAAATGAATGAGCATCTATGATTTTCTTAAATTGATCACTATTTTGCTCAGTGTTTTGCGAATAGAATTTAAGTCAAAGCTCAGTGCAGCTCTATATCAAAGACTAGACCCAATCCCATTGCTGATAATGTGCTTACCTTGAAATGATCCCTGCTCGCAGTGCTCTGCAGCACATACTGTTTACATTTCTGTCTTATGAATTATTAGTGTGATATGAACAAAGACTTTATAATGGGAGCAATGCATCAATGTCACTTTGTATTATGCAGCTATCTCAGGGAGCCTCGTGCATAGTGATGTGCCTGACTGTGGCTGCAGGAATTTAATTTATGGATCATGTTCTGGATCAGATGGATAGCCCACGATGTCTGGTCATCAAATGTCTTACTTTTTCCTTCATATCTTCTGTTTCTATGCATTTCTTCTACATAGTCTTCGTCAAAAAGAGCACACAGAAGGCCCCCTTTGTCAGCACGAAGCAGCCCATCTCCCATTGCTCCCTCCCATCAGTCGTTTGTTTTTGCTGTTTTGTTTACATCTCCGTCTTGGCCAGACAGCACTGTGCTGATTAGCGATGGAGTGAATTTTTTAATTTGCTCTGTTGCGTCCGATAAAGCCCCTGTGCAGTGTTTTTCATCTTCGTGGATGAAACGGGGAGACCATGTAGGTAATTGGCATGCCGGGGTTATCCCTGATCTGCCTGTGCATTCCACAAAACACCAATTAATTCAGATTTTTAAAATAACAAATACCAGATCAGTTGAATTACTGGACGCAAGCTTGTGTATTATTAGCTGACTAATAAAATATTTTTATATATCTTGCTACACTGCGCACTCATTACTTGCCCTGGAGTCAAATGTTAGTGTGTAAATGCCCTGAAGAGAGGGTTTAATTACTTTGAGCGGGTGTTGATTTTATGTCAGCTGTTTCTCCGCTCCGTCTTATCCGAACTGCAGATGTGAGGGAGAGAGCAGAAAAACAGAATACAAAGCAGTTTTGAATAACAACAATTGTGATCATTTGGGAGATTTGACTTTTGAATATAAAATAGTTTTGTAGTCATGTTGATCACTTATAGTATGTTTAATTTCTCTATCTTGGTTTGCATCAATAATTTTAACAATATATTCATTTGTTAGGAGTAGTTTTCTAGGTTTGAATTTGACCCAAATGTAAATATGTGCTTTTACTGATACTTTTCTACAAATGTAGTTTTATTTAAACAATAATTTTAGGTCATGGCATTGTATCAGCTAATATGAATAACCTACACAAGCCCTGATAGTTAAGGCCTTGATATACTTGGCTGGTTCATGAATGTGAGCCGTTTGGACAAGCATGCACTCTTGCCCATACTGCTTTTAGTTTAGTTGAACACCTACTCATAGATCAACAGTTTTTACTACACACTCTAGGGGGCGATACTACATATTTTCTAGTCAGAGGAGGAGAAGAAGGAAAAGAAAGAATAAAGTGATCATCATCAGTTTTCCAGGGCAAATTTTGTGTCACGTTTTCCTTGAAAGATAAATTGTCCACGCTTAAAAAATAGCATAGGCTATCTTTACTTATTACACTTTATTTATTAAATAACAAAACAAGCTACTTTGTTTTTCATCTACTATGTTTGGCGCCTCCATCTGACTGGTAGTATTTTTGTCCCACCCAGCGTACATCAGCAAAATTAACTTTGTCTTTATCTTTTGATATATTTTGCTATCAATTTATCTTCCTGTAAAAGCAATTCCTGTATTGTAAATATATATTATCTTATGTGAAAGTCTTACAACACGTTTCCAACATCCAAGTCCTATATGGTTTATGGCAAATAAAGATTGAAAGCTCAATAAAGACCTCTACATGCTCTCCAAGAACAAAGAAATTTCCTCTCTCCCAGTGCTGCAAGGAAGGAATAACATCGATCGTTTCATGGAACTGTGATTTGTGAGTTTTTTTTCAGCTTGTTCCCGACACATTTTCTGTGCAAAACATTCCTCTTCTGTGCTGTCACAACTATTATATGATTGGCTAGAAATTTAAATGGGCATGGTTAATGCAGAAAAGTGAAAATGTGGTAGTTGCCTCTTTTCTGCTGGCATAGACTCACTAAGAGTTTTGCACTAGCGTTTCTCGCCCTCTCGAGTTGAGAACAGGGGTCAAGACAAAACTAACTTTCTTTAAGGCCCCCTCAGTGTCTACTGTAGTTTCTACTCTGTAGAGCTCAGGGTGGTGATGGCCATTTTGTCTCTTCATCATTTTGTACCTGTGTTTTCTGGTGGGCATTGGAGCTGCTGGTTTCAGACCCTTTATTCTGACTATGCATGAATTTGTCTCCATCAGGGATCTGTTTGATAATGGATGATGTACTATTTTTATAGTCTACTGTAAGAATCTTTGATCATAGTTCTAATGAGTAATATTTACATGCAGGACATCCATCAGATTTGCTTTGGTTTAATCAAGGGTCATGTATCATTAAAGTCAACTGACATAAAGAAGGATAAGGGCCAACATCAATAGAGTGTAATACCACATTATCGTAAAATAATATGCTAGTAATATGATTTTATGTGAGATTTGAGTACATTGATGTAAAATAAAGTGAGGAACAAAATGGTCATGTATAATATAAGATAGGGTGTGAATTAGCAAAGAGGCAAATTGCTTAAATTTTCTAGCACAATGTTCCTTTGTCTATTATTACTACAGTAACAATTCAACATGGCCTACTGTGACTGGTCCTGGCAATTTTGCTAACACGACAGAATAAAGTGTTCATCAAATACCCGCTAAAATACAAGTTTTGAGAATACTGTATTTTTTTTATTTAAGTGTGCAACTAATTCTTGGCTCAAAGTTTAAACTTCCATTGTAAAATGAGCAAAAATAGGAGAAACAATCAACAAAGTACTATGGTGTCTGGATGGATGGATGGCCTTGATCTGATTGAGTGTGCAGTCGGGTATCCACACTCTTTAAACATTCATATTTTGTGGACCATGTTTAATTTTTTAACACACATCTGCAGAGACTTGTGTACATAGTTATTTATTAGGAGATGTAGACATACAGGCGTGTTTGACCTGCATTACACAGATGGCTCCAGATTTCTGAGGATTGGGTCTGGATGACTTTAGAAACAGAAAAGGGAGAAACAGAAAATCAGGGAGCAAACTCTGGCAAAGGTCAGTGCAGTCAAAGTCTTCTCCCTCTGCAGCGTTCCCACTTCAGCCTTGTGAGTGACAACAGGAAGAAAAAGTATTTGAGTTGTTGGACTTGAACTCACACACAGGATGTCTGTGTGGTTTTGTGTTTTGGCATGGGGCCAAGTGGTGGTGCCCTGTACTTCCCCCAACCCCACAACTGGCCCCATCCTGACCTTCACACATGCTAATTAGCCACGTGGAGTTCCTAAATCGTAGTAGTAAATATTATTTTCCTACATTTTCTTTTTATTACGTATGGGAGAGAACTGTATGGTTTTATGTTATGCTCTCTATAGAGATTCTCACTTCAAAGCCTTCTGATTTTTCCAATTTTGTCTTTAAATACACCTTGTTCTCCATTTCTCCTCAAGCTCCCAACTGCTTGCCAAGTCTCCCAAGGGAGCGGTAGTCAGTTCAGAGGTATTTAGATAGCAAGCATATCCTATCAAACATTCATCCACTAAACTATACTAATCCGTGAGGTGCTACTGAAACATTCTTCTTCCTTTGCTTACAATTTCTTAGCTTTCTTTGTATTAAGTAATACGTCTTTTTTATAATTCACTTTTTGAAATCAAAAATAGAGTTAGACAGAACCTAGGTCTGCTTTCACAATATAGTACAGGTAGTATACTGTGTGTAAGAAACTTGTAACTGATTAGCTGCTCGGGTAGTCAGCCTGGAGTCACCTGCTTGATAGACATGTTGGCCATAGCTTACAAGATTGATTTTAAAACAACTTTACATTAATAGAAGTGATGGTTGTCGCTCTAATAACTTTTACACCAGCCAAATTAGTCTTTCTGGTAAGAGAGGGAAAACATTTTATGAGCGGTCTTCCTTAGACCTTCTTCAGACTAGGCACTAGGAAGCATAGACACCTCAGATGACCTCATGCAATATTTGCATATCAAATAAACACTGCAGGTGTACTCTGCTGTGCTAATCCTATTCTGCCCGTTCCCTGGCTCACTTAAATGAGCGGGAAAGGAGAAGCTATTGTTTGAAACATGGAAAAACAGATTGGCTTGTAATTTTGACCATTGTTTAAAAAGAGTTTTTTTTAGTTAATGTTATCATTGCATGACAATTTCATACCAGTCCATGCATATTCAACGTTATGGTCAGCCATATATTTTCCTTACCCACGACATTCTCTTGTCACCCTTTACTTCTCCCCACCAAACCCTTTCCAAACCCACTGGGGCTCAGGGAATGTGTGTGTGTGTGTGTGTGTGTGTGTGTGGGGGGGGGGGTGTATTCTAAATTTATAGCCAGTGAACAGTTGTGGTCACTTCTGGCTGAAGGATGTTTTTATGTTTTTAACTAAATAATTTTGGAAACAACTTTAAACCACATCCTCTTCCCTGCAAAAACATATGCAGCACGGAAACATGCCTGCATATTTCACAGCTTTTACTGGAGATTTTGAGTGCAGGATTTGAGGTTACATCAGAATGCAGTTTGTTGCAGTGGGTGTTTTAAATATAGAATTTTATTTTTGATATTTCTCTCTTATGTCTAACGACACAGCCAGACATTCCTGCCACTCCTTTGGCAGAAACTAGATTAACTGGAACAGACACTGACAACATGAGTAAACTTTATTTTGAAGCATAAATGTCTTATTTCTTTTGGATATTAATTCTTCCAAAGAATATCAATACAGATAGCAGGGGCAGATGTTTGCTGTGCACGTTTAATCTTGGGCCTGTGTGTTCCTCGGTATAAGTTTCACCCTCCCTGCTCAATGAACATCCATTGTTACTGTTGGCTAAACATGCAAAGGTTACTGTAATGTCAGACACATGCCAGAGGGGAGTGTGGAATACCACATTAACATAATCCATAGAAGACCTTCCCATTCACAAACGTAGCCATGCTGGGCTGATCGCCACAGCTCTGCAGGAGCACATGCCTCCTCATGCTTCTGCAGCGCCGTGTGAGACCGAATGAAAAGTTCTTTGCATAAGACACTCACTAAAATGTCTAGTTTAGGTGTTGACCTAGATACCTTGCTCATGCATTAAAATGCAAGATATATTTGTAATTGACCTGCCACTGACAAATTCAGTGGCACTCATGCTAGGGATGTGTATAAAGCCTTAAAATAACTAACCTTTATAACAGTAGCATAATCTTACATTACAAAAAATATATAACTACCTGTCTTTCAATTTAGGTACTTTATTCAAACTGGGGAAAAAAAATAAATATTAAGAAATAGTTGTTCTTCAGAATAAATACCATAAATAGCACTGTATACTTTTTTTATTTATTCTTTAACATTTACAAAGTACTAATCCTTCATTTTCTATTTCTTGGGTGTACAAATATGCCAAGACACAGAGGCCCATTTCTTTTAGCCACTGGCCACCAGACTGGATGAGGATCTAAATTTATCTTGGCACCACACTGAGTGTGCATTATGGTAGGGAAGGTAAAAAAATATCTTAAATGCTCACCGTTAGTGAACTGCAGCAAAGAATGGCGTATAAGGGTCACAAAGCTTTAAAAAACAAACATTAGACACTAATTACATGTTAAACTGTTGTTTGGGAGTTATGCCAGAAAAAAAGGTCGTAACATCTAACATGAAATTAGCTAAGCCCTGGGAGTCTGGGGACTTTGCTAAGATAAGGCTAGGGGCACTTTCACACCAGAGCTGTGTGGTCTACTTTAAAAGGCCTAGAGTTCGTTTTCTCAGATTGTCCAATTCATTTTGGCAGGTGTGAAAGGTCATCCAAACTTTGGTGCAGACCAAACAAGTAAACTGTTTCACCTTTTGGAGTTTGCTTAACACCTACCCTTAACCTTAGTTATAAACTAAATCCATAAGCCATCATATTATATATATTTCTAACATATGTACAGCTGTGAAAGGGAAGAGAAGTTAGACAGAATGTCTTTTGTGGATGCACCCAATGGAAGTAATGTCATACATGGACCAGTGTTTCAAATTGCGGGGCCAAACTGCGGGACATCTTGCAGCGGTGTCAAGGTATGCAAGCAGACTAAAGAGTCAGTGACATCTCATGTGTCATGTACAGACATACATTTGATCTAAAAAGCTTTAAATCCAAGTGTCTATAAAACTACATCACCACTTCATAGTCTCTCGCTCATTAGCGTCTTTTTTGCTACTGCTCCATTTCTCTCATTTATCCGGACATGCACGCAGGATCACTCCATGCCTGCTGCTCATACTGGGCAACTTTGTGAGGCTAGCACCCCAACTGACCAGATGTTACCGTCCGGGGTTGTCCAGGCAGTCCCCTTTCAAAAGTGCACTGTGAAAGTGAACCAAGCTAAATTAAGGTGTGAAATTTTCCTTTGGACTATCTTAGTAGGGTTTTTGGCAACAAAAAGTTCAAGTGGAGTCTGGTGTAAAATAAGTGATGAATATGTGGAAAAGAAACCATACCCAGTGTTAAGCACAGTAGAGTATCCATGATGATTTGGGCCCGTTTCTCTTCCAAAAGGAACCTTGTTATAGTGCGTGGCATCATGAAACCCTTTAAATACCAGACTTCAAATACACATCTGGTGGGCTTTACCAGACAGCTGAAAATGGGTTTTCATTGTTTATTATCATTATTATCATTGCTTTTTACACATCTTTGCCAGAGGTGCTAAATAAACCTAGTAGTGTCTCATTCAGTCTTTCCAGCAGTATCAAAATTTTTTTTAGAATCACCACAGAAGTGAACACAAAGCAGTCACCAGTCTAATATTTAAAACATTAAATCAGTGTTAATTAGATGTTTGATGGTGGTCGAGAGATGCTAACATGTTGCCCTCTCACCCGCTGAGGCTGGAATCTGTGCTGACAGTCGGGGTGATTGTTTTGATAACGTGTGGGCTCAAGCCAGATAAGAAGACTCATAATACTTTTTTTTCTTCCAGAAAAGCCTTTTTGTGTATTTGCAGCTCAGTTTGACTTCAATGGTCAGCATTATTCTGAGAAAGCCATTGTTTTCACTCACATAACTCATATTTTAATTAGTGTGTCTTTGGAAACTCCCTGCCTGTGTTGTGGTTTTTTTGTCGGGCACAGCAGACTCCCACAGCTCCTAGGCATTTCTCAACTTCTTTTTTTAACACATGGGCCACATAAAAAAGATAAATAAATAAAAAGCCAAGTCATGTGTGGAAATTGTTTCAACTTCATGTTTTTCTCCTTTGTGTTTTAAAGCAACCTCCTCCATTTCTCCCTTCGAGTATTTCCAGGCTTATGTTGTTCTGTCTTTTGGATGCTAGTTGTGGATGACCTTGATGGGTGACTGCAGTTCCTACTCATTAAGTAGTAAAGATGAATGGTTTTATTATAGCAAAAGGGGGAGGGGGTGAGTAGGGCCAATTAGTGGTAATTAACAGCAGAGATGGTGAAGCGCTCTGGAGGGCACCCTGACCTGGACTCTGAAGGGGGCAGAGGGGAGCAGGGAGCTTTTGTGTGAGGGAAGTTTAGCTATAAAAGTAATGGAAGATGTGTATTTGTATGAGATTGTGCAAGATATGTGTGTTCACATATTCCTTATTAGACTAAAGGGTGTGAACTTTCAAGATACTAGTGTGTCCTATTTGTGTGGCTTGTTCATCATGAGTCAAAGATGGATCTCTGTATCCTTGCAGACATTTTTGCATGGCGGCAGATGGCAAAGATCTCATGGGGATCCAACATGTCTGGTCAATTAGAGGTGATGAGGTCAAGCGCTGGCAACACCTCACTTTGACTTTTGACTCCTGATGTGATGCCACTTCCCCCTTCTGCTGCCCTTTAGTTTGGCCAGGGAGCTTGTTAGGTCTGAGAATAAAGGCCAAACCGTATATTTCTAAGTGCTAATGAACATTGTACATTGAACATATTCTTAATTAGGGATTGTTTGTGCTGATCTGCTAGTTTTCAGCATCACAGCATCAAGGTGAAATTTAAGGGTGTTCTGTGAGAAAGTATGGTTGCGTACTTTCTCTGTTTTTTCCTCATTTTCAGTGGCAACACTTGATTTACCTTGCATAGTTCTACTTTTTTTTACCACTTTATTAAAAGAGATTTGCACATTTTCTCCATCTCTATATACTGTTGGTTCTATTCTAATAGTAATGCAGGAATGTTGGTAGCAGCAAGACACAACATAATAAATACTATTTCATAAAATACAATATGATTCACCCCCACCCCCCCCAAAAAAAAACATTCCAAAGCAATTAAATATAATATAACACAACAGTTCAAAATTATGCAATGTTATGTTGCAAAATTCTATACAACAAAACAATATGACACAAAGTGACACAATATGCTGTTTTACTGTACAATGGAATCTTATATGTTCTGTGTAATAATGTGATACTATTTTATAGAATGCAATACCATATAATTCAAGTAATACAATATACAAAGGGGTATGATAGAACAAGCATAATACAATCTGATATATGATAGAAATCAAAACAAATTGATATAAAACAATACGACATAAAATAATAAAATACATAATGACATACTACAATTCAAAGTTGTGCAATGTAATACGGTACAGTGCCAAAAACTGTACATTATAGGTTGAAAAATTATACAGTATGATTAAAAATTATTCTAATTAATATAATACAAAACAACACATATTCATTACTACATGTAAACAGTCAAATACCATTCAACTGGCAAATTGTACTGTTGAATCCATTGTGCTTGAAAGTGCGATTCAATATATTCTTCAGCCCTAGCTTAAAGCATTAAGTACATAAACATATTGATGGACCAATAAACTGGCCTGCCATCAAAATGGGATAATTTCCCCTTGATCAGTTCTATCCGGTGACCAACAGACCAAATACTGAACATTCTTAAATACTTAAAACTGAAAATTAACACCTTTTCATAGCCCCCATAAGTATGTTGTTTGATCCACTTAGTTTTGAGTTTAGCAGAGATAAGATACATCTCAGAGACAAATGCTTTGATGTATAAGTGGGGTTAATCAGCAATCTTTACATTTTCTGCTGTAATCTAAACGTCCTCCTCTGTCAACAAACCTGCAGCACTGTTTGTTATATGTACACTACCGTTCAAAAGTTTGGGGTCACATTGAAATGTCCTTATTTTTGAAGGAAAAGCACTGTACTTTTCAATGAAGATAACTTTAAACTAGTCTTAACTTTAAAGAAATACACTCTATACATTGCTAATGTGGTAAATGACTATTCTAGCTGCAAATGTCTGGTTTTTGGTGCAATATCTACATAGATGTATAGAGGCCCATTTCCAGCAACTATCACTCCAGTGTTCTAATGGCACAATGTGTTTGCTCATTGGCTCAGAAGGCTAATTGATGATTAGAAAACCCTTGTGCAATCATGTTCACACATCTGAAAACAGTTTAGCTCGGTACAGAAGCTACAAAACTGACCTTCCTTTGAGCAGATTGAGTTTCTGGAGCATCACATTTGTGGGGTCAATTAAACGCTCAAAATGGCCAGAAAAAAAGAACTTTCATCTGAAACTCAACAGTCTATTCTTGTTCTTAGAAATGAAGGCTATTCCATGCGAGAAATTGGTAAGAAATTGAAGATTTCCTACAACGGTGTGTACTACTCCCTTCAGAGGACAGCACAAACAGGCTCTAACCAGAGTAGAAAAAGAAGTGGGAGGCCGTGTTGCACAACTGAGCAAGAAGATAAGTACATTAGAGTCTCTAGTTTGAGAAACAGACCCCTCACAGGTCCCCAACTGGCATCTTCATTAAATAGTACCCGCAAAATACCAGTGTCAACATCTACAGTGAAGAGGCGGCTGCGGGATTCTGGGCTTCAGGGCAGAGTGGCAAAGAAAAAGCCATATCTGAGACTGGCCAATAAAAGAAAAAGATTAATATGGGCAAAAGAACACAGACATTGGACAGAGGAAGAATGGAAAAAAGTGTTGTGGACGGATGAATCCAAGTTTGAGGTTTTTGGATCACAAAGAAGAACGTTTGTGAGACGCAGAACAACTGAAAAGATGCTGGAAGAATGCCTGACGCCATCTGTTAAGCATGGTGGAGGTAATGTGATGGTCTGGGGTTGCTTTGGTGCTGGTAAGGTGGGAGATTTGTACAGGGTAAAAGGGATTCTGAATAAGGGAGGCTATCACTCCATTTTGCAACGCCATGCCATACCCAGTGGACAGCGCTTGATTGGAGCCAATTTCATCCTACAACAGGACAATGACCCAAAACACACCTCCAAATTGTGCAAGAACTATTTAGAGAAGAAGCAGGCAGCTGGTATTCTATCGGTAATGGAGTGGCCAGCGCAGTCACCAGATTTGAACCCCATTGAGCTGTTGTGGGAGCAGCTTGACCATATGGTACGCAAGAAGTGCCCATCCAACCAATCCAAATTGTGGGAGCTGCTTCTAGAAGCGTGGGGTGCAATTTCTCCAGATTACCTCAACAAATTAACAGCTAGAATGCCAAAGGTCTGCAATGCTGTAATTGCTGCAAATGGAGGATTCTTTGACGAAAGCAAAGTTTGATGTAAAAAAAATCTTATTTCAAATACAAATCATTATTTCTAACCTTGTCAATGTCTTGACTCTATTTTCTATTCATTTCACAATGTATGGTGGTGAATAAGTGTGACTTTTCATGGAAAACACAAAATTGTTTGGGTGACCCCAAACTTTTGAACGGTAGTGTACCTGTTGGATTAAAACAGAATTTGCTCGTAGTATAGATCTTGGAAATTCAATTTAAATCAAACCAAAAAAATGTTATTAGCCAGTAAAGGTCTCATCTCCACATCAAAAATTTTCTTTAAATGACATAAAACAAAACCTAGAGCATAAAGACACCCTGTTTCATTTCAGAGTGGGTACAAATTCAGCCCACAGCTGTAAAAATTTATTCCTCAAGCTGAAACAGAAAAAAAACAGCTTTCACTTGTTGAGAGAATTCATATTCTGAATTGACAAAATATGTAAACTAACTTTTTATTATAAGTTTTCAAAAAGGATTAAACAAAAATGTTTGATTAGACTTTTGCATATAATGTTTCAAAGACACACAAAGCACATTTCCGTCCTTCGGTGAAATATAAAACTACATGGAAATTCTTGCATTTCACCTTAGCAATATTCAATTTACCTGGGTACCTGGTTGTGCTCTTAGTTTAACAGTCATGTTAGAATTGGTACTTTCAAAGAGAGAGAAAGCATTTGTTAGGGTTTTTTCTAAGCATTTGTCAAAGTGCTTTTTCTTTCAAATCCACGGAAATTGCAATGTCTGGTAAATGGATAGCTTGAGGAGTTTACAATATATTAGAAGTCAATTGCACATGGGAGGGCCTATTTTCTATACCACTTGCTGAACAAGTGTTTTTGTGTTGCAACCTCTACCTGAATGCCTGTTCAGACTTTTTAAGACCCTGCTACATCTATATTCCTCCGTTGCTTCAACATATTGACCCTCACGTCTGTATAGTGGTGTTGTGTGCTTGAATTTGTGTGTACGCCTGTGTGTGTGTGTGTGTGTGTGTGGGGGGGGGGGTTGGTATAATGCTTTGAGGGCGGCGTATATAATAGAAATCATTACCAGTAATGGCCTTGTTACCCACATCCCTCATATTCATTCCCTTTTTCTCTTCTGACATTTATTTCCTGCTTGCATATCAAATATTTAAATAAACAGAATGGAAAGGGGTGGGGGTCAGCTGAGATTTGCCTGGAGGTGATAATGGGAGTAGTGGTGTGGGGAGAAAAAGGGACGATGATGACAAGCTTTGAAACGGGGGGGAACAGGGTCCGTTGGGGGTGCTAGTGGGAGGAAACGCAGCCACAGCAGCATTGGAGCCAAAGTGGGAGTAAAGATGCTTCGCTTGGCTTCAGTCACATCAAACGGAGTGAGGGCGACGTGTTTGTTGGCTTATGGCAGGCAGCCGTGGTGACAGACAGGCATGCTTGCGTTCATTTGAGTGCCCAGACAATGTTCCAGGGCTCATCTGCTTAGGTTTTCTGGGGAGGCTGCATCAGGATAAAACTTTATTTATAAAGCGCTTTCATACAAGAAGTTGCATCACAAAGTGCTTTAAAGATTAAAAAAAAAATGGGAAAGGATGTGGAGGAAGGCCCTGGTGGCTTGTAAAAAAGCAGTTCTCGTTACTGAAGCTATATCAGTTGCAAGTGGCAAGGAGATCAGAGTGCTACCGAAAGTAACAATGGGCTGGGGGGGGGGGGGGGGGGGGGGCAGTAAAAGGAGAGGTCAGGAAAAAGGACGAGCTAAGACATGGAGAGAAAATGGAAGATTCATTTCATCTTTCTTCATGATGGAAGAATGGAGAGAAGAAGATAGACTGTAAACATTGTATATATATATATATATATATTACTCTGACTGACTGAGCGTCCAGTTTTACTCTAGCTGGCATCAGTGGCCGGCCCATTAGTGTCAGGCTAATCTTAAAATTATTAATTGTGAAGTTGACGCTTTCCAAAGAGTATTGTAATTGAATCCTAATTTAGGCTTGGGAAAGAGGACGCGTCCTGCTTTGCTGCAAGTCTGTTCCCATTCTCCTGACACACACACACACACATTCCCACATTAGCTTCAGTGGGTCGCGTGCGCAGGCATTCAAGAAAAAAAGGAAAACAACAGGTGTAGGAAATGCTAATGAAAGGCATATTTGGGGAGAGAGGGGCCATCTATAATTTAGCTGCACTCTTTGTGTGTGAATGATGTGTATGCAAGCGGTGTGATTTATTTTTTTTGTGAAGAGGGGATAATTCTGTCAATGTAGGATTTTATTCTTGTAAACAAATGTGTGGAAAAAAGAGCAGAATAAAAGTGTGGTAATAAAGTAAACAGAAGTGTATGAATACATTTAGCTGTTGGCATGAATAAATTGTATACAGGAAAGTGGGGTTTGATGAAAAAGAGATGACAGAAATGAGGGCTATTATGTAGCCTGATGACATTTTGAGTTTGGCCTCCACAGATTCGCAGTTTTGTTGTAATTGCCTTTCTTTTCTTTTTTTAGGACTTATCTGTAACACCTTCTTAGAACATAACCTTAAAGCTACTGGCCAGACCTTTCTGTTTAATGACTCAAACTCGCTTCAAAATTAGTTTTTCACATATAGAGCAACATCCCATGGTCAGTTCTCTGTTGTTGTGTTTTTGCTATTTTGTTGAACATCATTGTTTTATTTAGTTTAAATCTACCCTTCATAAAACAGACCTCCACATACATATGCCTCTGATGACATCACACAAGGCATGAGGCAATTTATCATAGTTCATCATCGGCTGTAGCTCAGTGGTAGAGTTGTCAGCCTGCAACCCAGGGTTCGATTCCAGCTTCCACCTGCTACATGTCGTTGTGTCCTTGGGCAAGACACTTCACCTACCTTGCCTACTGGTGTTGGCCAGAGGGGCCGATGGCGCAATATGGCAGCCTCGCTTCTGTCAGTCTGCCCCAGGGCAGCTGTGGCTATATTCATAGCTTGCTTCCACCAGTGTGTGAATGTGAGAGTGAATGAATAATGGAGTTGTAAAGCGCTTTGAGAGTTTTGACAAGCGCTATATAAATGCAAGCCATTATTATTTTTGTAGGTCCATTTGTAATTTCTTGTTTTATCCTCTTTTTCCCACCTGTTTTTTATTAAATATGGTTTTAACTAATGTTAGCTGATTAGCTTGATTTTTGTGCCTCTGTCATCACCTCAAAACCACACAAAGCAGTTTCAGCTTTTTTTCAGTTGTATGCTTTATAATACCTTGTACTCTGTAAAATCCTGCAGTTTTTTTCCAACCTTTTCTGTCTGTGTTTAATATAATTCATCCCTCAAAGGACTTTACTAATGTCAGCCGATCAGCTCAATTTATTTGCCTCTTGTGATGTCATCAACTCAAATACAAAAAGTGTCATTAGCTTTTTTTTCTTCAGCTTACTTTATAAACGTTGGATGTTTTGAAATCCTGCTGTGAAAAGCCATACTCCATTACCCAGCTGTGTTTTGTAAAAATGTTTAATGAAGAAAAAATACATCACTAATAGCTTCAACAGAAACACAAACAACACCTAATGACTCCTCAAAACTAATGCTTAGCTTGAAACAAGCTGCACGATGTGATTTCACTTACAGTTCTACCCATTTTCCTCCTCACTCTGACCCCTGCAAAGCTACAGGCAATAGAACTTGCTGGATCAAAGCTCTTGAAAAAGGGTCCACCCTCTATAAATGTCGGTCCAGCTCCATAACCCTGGATGGAGTCTGTTAAAAAAGATTATACAGGACGCAGGGTCAGGAGACAGTTTGGCGAGGCAGCAGTGGAAGCAAAGCAGTCCACAGATGTCTTTTATAAAAGTCAAAAGAAAAGAGAACCTCGTCATTATTTTTTCATTATCATGTTGAACACCGAGATACTTTCTAGTTTTAGATTTATCCAAGACTTTTTAAGTCTATTTTGGTTTGAAAAAAGCAACAAAAACAAAACAAAACACTGGATTCAGGCCTTGAAAGCTCTGCAGCACTTTTTATATCACTCAGAAAGTAGTTTAACCACTTTACCAACATGTTGTTCCTTGCCATTTGCCCCAGTGAACTTGGCTGTGCTCTTGAGGTTCTTCTGTTTTGAAATTGCTTTGTAAGGAATTACATACAAGAATCAGTCTGCATCTGGATGACAAATCAAACGTTCCTTTAGCTGTTTTCCAAATGTTTGAAACCTGCTCAGCTCTTTATTTGGCCCAGATCTGACAACTACAGACTTGGCTCAGAGTATCCCATTTTCTCCCGAGCTGGCAGAGATGAATAACAGCAGAGAGGACAATATTGTGGTCCAGCTAAGCACGACTGACTCTTCTGTTCCTGTGATCCCTCTATCAATAAGGAACACAGGCCTGTCAGAAGCCCTGCCAACTGCCTGGCCGTTCGCGCAGCCTGCTCTCTTCGCAACATCTGGACACAGATGGTACACACTGATCACACACACACAGTGCATGTTTTACTCATACTGGCAGACGTTCACAGACATGCTGCGCATTTACAGTTTGTCAGAGTACCAATTTATGTGTGTAAATTCTTGTTTTTCCACACACAAGCACAGTTGGCTCACAATTGTTTTATACTTACATGCCACAGGTAAGCCCCTATCTTTTTATCACAAATATATATATATATATATATATATATATATATATATATATATATATATATATATATATATATATATATATATATATATATATATCAACAAAAAGCAGTGAATTAACAAAACAGAAATATAAATAAAATCAGTATTTGGTGTGACCACCCCTTCTCTTCAAGACAGCATAGATCTTTCTAGGTACACTTGCACACAGTTTTTGAAGGTACTCAGCTGGTAGGTTGTTCCAAACATCTTTGAGAACTAACCACATATTTTCTGTGGATGTTGGCTTCTTCTCCTTCTTCTATCTCCCCAGACACACTCGATGATGTTGAGATCAGGGCTCTGTTGGGGCCATACCATCACTTCCAGGACTTCTTGTTCTTTACGCTGAAGATAGTTGTTAATGACTTTGGCTGTATGTTTGGGGTCATTGTCCTGCTGCAGAATAAATTTGATGCCAATCATATGCCTCCCTGATGATTGCATGATGGATAAGTATCTGCCTCTATTTCTCAGCATTATCAATCCTGACCAAATCTCCAACTCCATTTGCAGAAATGCAGCCCCAAATGTTCAAGGAACCTCCACTATGCTTCACTGTCGCCTGCAGACACTCATTATTGTACCACTCTACAGCCCTTCAGCAAACAAACTGCCTTCTGCTACAGCCAAATATTTCAAATGTTGACTTACTGTATTAGTCCAGAGCACCTGCTATGATTTTTCTGCACCTGTCCCTATGTTTTCGTGAATACTTGAGTCATTTGGCCTTGCTTCCACGTCGGAGTTATGACTTTTTGGCTGCAACTCTTCCATGAAGACCACCGCTGGCAGACTTCTCTGGACAGTAGATGGGTGTACAGCACCTGGGACCCACTGATTTCTGCTATTTCTGAGCTGATGGCACTGGTGGACATCTCCCGATTTTGAAGGGTAATAATCTTGACGTGTCTTTCATCTGCATCGTCTACAATCCTCAACGTTGCCTGTTTCTTTGTGCTTCTTTATAAGAGCTTGAACAGCACGTCTTGAAACCCCAGTCTACTTTGAAATTGTTTGTTTGGGAGAGACCTTGCTGATGCAGTATAACTACCTTGTGTCTTGTTGCTGTGCTAATCTTGCCATGACATAGAAATACCTTCCACAACCTCACCTTTGTAGCAGAGTTTGACTGTTCCTCACCCAGTTTTAAGCCTCCTACACAGCTGTTTCTTCTTCAGTTAAATACTGAGTTTTATCCTATGTGTGACATTGGTGATCATTAGCACTTGTTTGGTATAATTGGTTCACATGACTATAATCCTACAAACTTCATGACTTTGTGCAAGTGTATCTATAAAAATTGAGCCTTGGAGCATTGACCGTCCGACTAGCCACTGCCAATGTGGCTTGTTTAATGACAAAACCTGCCAACATATCCAAATCCAGCATATTTCGTAACAGACAGAGGTTAAAAGCACAAATAGATAATAAATACCAGCTTTGCTTTACTTTGTTTTGCATTAATATTGTATTATTTAAGTCACGCTCTCTCCCACAGCCTGACTTATTCACAGAATTGTCGTAGAAATTCTATTTACTTCTGCCATCTTATATTGGCTATAAGAATAGCTGGCAATATTAAAACAGTAGTCTCCTTGTGTACTATTTTTGAAACTGGAGATAATTGTCGCAACTTTGATATTTTAAGAGGCTGCCAACATTTCCACATCCAACACGTTTCATGACAGAGAGAAACATAGACCTCAAAACAAGGCAACTTTTCTGTGCTCTATTCAGTCTCCCTGTTATCTGCTTAAAGTCTTGCTCTCTCAATAACAGGTATAGACCTGTCTTGATATCTCATTTTCCGATTAAATGGCTTCTGCCTTTTACAGTTCCCTTTGACATTGTTCTAAACCACTCAAATGTACTAAAATAGCTTCTTCTGAGTCTTCTGGAACAGCATTCACTCTCAATAGTGTTAGCCAGCTTGACCTGATGTTGCTTAGGTATGGTATATGTCCTGATCAGTAAAACATAAAATTTTTGAATTTCCAATCGTCCGGTTCACTGTTCTCATATAGTTCTTGTCACCAGCTTATTTCTCTATGCAGCTTTGCAAAATCTGTCTTTTTAGAAAACATGAATAAGAAATGTCAACAACGTATTCATGCCGAAATACTCAATTCACTATGTGATCAGATTGTTACAAACACAACTTTTCATTTATACCAACCTAGTATAAGATATTCATGATCATGCTGAAATATAATCAAGTCTAAATAACTGCAGTTTCCCAGTCATATGTTATTCATATGGTCCACCGTAAATAGAGCTGCCCTGGGGCTTAGTAATAATGGGAGTAAATGGTGGAGTTCCCTGTGAGTCAGAGGTGTGCATGTGGAGCCAGGCCATGCATCAAGGCTCCCACAGGCCTGAAGCCTCTCATTGATCGGCCCCCAACTCTCCCCTCATGATTCTATCCAACTTCAGTGATTGATTCCCAGTCACGGCCCAGGAGATTGGAGGCCTGGCCTGGGCTCACGGAGCCTGGGGCCTCCCAGAGGGTGACCTAGAGGGGGCTGCAGATGGGGGGAGAAGAAAAGCTTATTTCCAGGGCCCATAACCTCAGTCCAGAAGACCAATTCTGAAGAAGCCTTCACAGCAGGTATGGAGGGCAAGGATACACATTCATTACAGGAGAAAATTAAGGCCACATCTGCTGCTGGCTGTGCCGTTATATGGAACTATGGGGGGGAAAACAAGATGTGTGTGTGTGTGTGTGTGTGTGTGTGTGCTTGAGAATATGTGGAAGGTGAGAAGGTGAAGGGATATTGGTAAGTGGGGGTTTGGAGGGGAAACAAGTCTACCTTAGCAAGCTATTACACTGTCTGTAATAGCCACACACTAACACACAATCACAATGTTCAAACCTCTAACCCGCTGCGTTTCCCATCCGCTCTCAACATCACTGCTGCTGCTCTTTCAAGAGGACGCCCTCTTTACACCAGTTGAGTCGAACAAGAAAACTTATGTGAAAATCCTTTTTTTTAAAATTTACTTTGTAAATTTCAAGCTAAGCTATCAGAGACGGGAGAGCCTTGTGTGTCATGCTGAGTCCGATAACCAAATCAATCAGGTTCAAATTGTTTCAGGTGACTATTAATGAGTATCTAATAGCCTGAGGAGGAAGGTCAGGATGGCTGTTGTTTTTGTTTTTAAAGTGATGGATCACTTGTATGAGAAATATAGATGGTTACACCTGGAGGGACTGGGCAGTTCTCCAAAAGGAAAAAAGAAAAAGTTCATGCAAATCCATGTTTTCATAGGAAAACTTTAACTGCACGCCAGGAGTGACATAATTTCCCTTTTCCTGCTAATCTAGTACTGCTACAATGTTTCTCATAATTGCCAAATTAAATCAAGACAAAGCCAAACAAGGGGAAGGGTTTTTTTATTATTTTCTTACTTTACATGCTTCCATATTCATAATTTCCGCAGCTGCCTCTTCAGTGGGCAGCCTCCCTGCCCGAGCAGCTCGTTAAGCTTTGCCTTAAAGGAAGACTAATGGATGAAGGCGAGAGAGGCCCCTCAGGACCCTTTAGAATCATTTCTGTTGGTCTTCGCGCTTAGTGTTCATTTACATGTTTTACCCTATTTTGAGCACACTATTACTAGTAGCCACTCATAAACATGTTCTGTGATATATATGAACTTGTTTGTAATTATCAGAGAATATTTTTTCCTCTCACAATTCATTCGATTTATGGGAGAAATCCAGTCTGTAAAGTTATTACCAGCATTTTCCTTAGACAATAAGTTAGGTGGAGGGAGAATTTTTTTTAATTGTTATTATCAATAATAATGACAACTATAATAATGACAACTATAATAATAATAATAATAATAATAATATACTCAATTCCTTTGATAGATACATTTTATTAATAGACATTCTAAACTGTGTTTCACTGCATTGCATAACTAGCCCTAAACTGGAATGTGATTGGATTGATTTGGTTATCTGGATATGAACTTAATCTGTTTTTCTTTTAAAGTGCAGCGAGATGTAATTTGTTGGCACTGGCACTGTATAAATAAATTACACTGAATTGTATTGAATTGAATTGTAATAAGAATTTATATATTTTTTAATAGCAACAGCTTGTCTTACTCTATGGGCTTATGGCATATTTGTTGTTTAGGCAAACCCACCCTTTTTTTCTCAGTTGTGTAACACCATCTCCCTGCTGGGTTCTGTGAACTGAGGAAGTTGGAGAGGAGCACATTCCTCTCGTTCCACTGAGGCCTTCAGATGAGATGGAGTTTTTTAAAAATTATTATTCTAAGTGCTGCTTTTGATTTAAATAATATTGGCAAACAGACTTTTCTAAGGTATAAATGTGATTATGATGTGATGTTTTTATTAAATGTGATTAAAAACCTGCACAGAAACAGTTGATTGTAAATAAAACCGGAAAATGAGCTTTGTGCTCTAACTAGATTGTATGCATTGTTTATCTATTTTCATCCATGAGTGCCTTCTTACTTCAGTGGAAATCTGAATGAATTCCATCTGGGAAAACTGCATCCAGACAGGAGATTTGACTGCCAAATTCACAATGTGGCTCCTTTCACACATGCTTCCTCAACTGTTTGCACACGATTGCATTTTATTTGTTTTTATTCCCTAATGCCGTGTTGCAGCCATGTCAGCCGCATCTTGTTTTTGTCACTGAGATTTTTTCCATTTCTTTTTTCCCCCTTCTACTTTTTCGCCCGGCCGCCTCTTTAGCTCCCAGTTTCGGTGAAGGAAAGGGCTCCGGTGACCCTGCGACCCCAATCTCACTTGAGACAGATGAAGCAGCCTCTTGCCTCCTCCTCCTCCTCCCCGACCCCCCCCCCCCCCCCCCTTCCCCTTCCCCACCCTCCGTTTGCTCTCTCCCTTTCCTGTCCTCTGTTCTCCTCCGCTCCTCCCTTCCCTTAATGATGTCTTTGTGCGGGCCGTGACGAACCGAACGCCTAGCAACTTTTTCCCGTCTCACGCTAGTGAGGGTTCAGAGCAGCCAGATGAATTTCTGAGCGCGTGTTTTGTCTGCTGTGTAAATATTGGTGTCAAATGCAGAGGGCATGCCGATCAGCAGCTCCGAAGGAAGATGCAGGAGAGAGGGAGCAATTATGAAGGGTTGCGCCAAACACAAAAGAACGCATAACAACACCACCTTATCTGGGTTCTCTTTGTCTCTTTTTCTCTTTCTCAGCTCACCACCTCATTGGGAATCATGCACAGTGGATGTAAACAATTCACCTGCCTTTTCTGCACCTCTCTTCCCATTGCCAGCGACTTTTCATGCCTTGCTGCCTGTGCCATCCAGGCATGTTGGGCTGAAGAAATGTAATTTGGCTCTTCCTGTCTCCCTGCGGACTGGCGCTACTCTTCACACTGTCATTCCTTTTGAGTCCTTTTAGTAACAAGGCATGCGTGCTGAGATGCAGGATCGGATTTAGTTCCAATTTGCTGAGTTTGCTCCTCTTGGAGATAAAGCAGACACATGGGGATGTCAACATTCACATGGCAAAGTTTCTGTGTTCTTAGGGTTACATAGCTTTATGTGACAGATCTGCAAAAGCTAAGATTTCTGTTTTGTTGTCAGTATTGAGTATTTGGTTTGGTGAGTCCTGACAGTAGAACAAAGTGATGAACCAACACTAATGAGGGATCTATTCCTCAAGGAGGCCGGGCAGGGAGGAGTTAACTATGCGCCGCTTCTCTTCTCTCTGCTTGATGACATCAGTATTGTCTCTGCACCCATGAAATTAATTTTTCTAATCTTAGTCAGCAGGAGCAGGGGGAATTTGCACACATTAGTATGGAACTCGATCTGTATTCGCCCTCTGCTGCAGTCTCTTCTCATCTTTGTAAACTTCCTCGTGCCACCTCTTCATCTTTCCCTCCTATTTATATTTTTCATCTTTCTTAGATAATATCTGCAAATGCATGGGGTTTTACTGCTGAACACTGCAGCTTTGTACTAGAGGAAGAGCCATCACAGGACCCTGCAGTTCAGAAAGAGTTTGAGTGTGCTCTGCTCTGCTCTGTATGGTGGAAAAAAAACCCAGAGAAGACGATACTGTTTCTCCCAATAGACTCTGGCTGCAGCACTTTGAGTCTCCAGAGACAGGCGCAGTGGAGAGGATAAAGAGCGGCTGTTGACAATAATTATCTGTATTTGTTTCTCCTCACATGTGCACACGTACTTAAACAGTTTCATTGTGGGTTCCTCTGCTGTCTGGAAAAGCCTGGAACTTGATTTAGTATCCAGGGCTGGATTAGTTAAGAAAGGAAATAAAGTATGAGTGATTACTAAATGTTCTGCCATCCATCCATCATAGTTTTTACAGTTTCAGTGTTCAAAATCTATCCACTGTGAAGATATCTGTCCTAGACTTACTGTCATAATTTCTATTTATATGTTAAAGTCCATTAAAAGGGACTGCAAACTCTCTAAATTTGAGTCTGGAAAAATATCTCTTTTGACAAATGTTTGCAAACTACAAAACACAATCACAACTGGGATGTTGTAGAGTTCATTCAGTGCTAAAAAGTATTGATTTTTGTCACTTTCTATGATTTCATATCATTATGCTTGAGTGTTTTGATGTATTTTCACATTGTTAATTTGCAACATTTGATATCTAAATATGCTTTTCTTTGGAAAAACCCCGATAGTATCCTCAAACCCCCTACATAAACTATTACCCAGCTGACTGAGAGAGAAAAAAAGAAATCCTGCAGCAGCCAGCGTTAAACCACCTGGTGATATAAAGGATCAAGATAGTTTGCTGAATTGCTCTTTTGGGGTTCAGCCAATTTCAGAAGTAGCTGTTTCTCAATAAAGCAGCTTGTAGCCCATAAAGAACATATGAAGGAACATCTTTTATTGCATCGTTGTTTGTATAGACACAGTCATGCTATTTGAGTTTTTTTTCTTAAACCCCACAGAAGACTGAAGCACAGACACTTCAGCTCTAAAGACTAGAATCTGTAGCCCCCTATACTGTGGAGGGTAAGTTAGAGAGTCTATTTTTTTTAACTTTTCTGTAGATTGTGGATAGTATAAAATGTAAAAGAAAGAGTCATAAAGAATCATGCAGGACCTTGAATAAGTTTTCACCCGTTAAACATTTTTGCATCTTCTTAGATTAAAATACATTTTATCAGGATTTATGTGATTAAAAACATCTACACAGCATGATGCTTCCACCAGCGTGTTTAACTGTATGTTTTTCAGCACAAAAAGGGTTTTGTATGTAGGCCAATTAATAGTTGTGCTGTTAAAAGATTCTGCCAACTTAGCTGTAGAGCTCTGCTGCTCCTCCAGAGTAACTACGGGCCTCTTGACTGCTTTTCGGACTAACTCTTAGGATATACTCTAGTTTAGGAGAAAAGTAATGTCATGGTAAATTTGTAGCAGGGCTGCACCATATCAGGAAAACCATTAATTGAGAGGCTATTGCTTAATATTGTGCATACAATATCAAATCTCTCTTGACTCTCTTACGTTCTTTTCCTATGTCTCTACCACTGTTTGAGCTTTAGCATCTTAGCTACTAAAAATATTCATTGCGTGGGCATTGAGGGCAGTAAAAGTCCATTAAAACAAGCATGCTATATTATTGGCATTAAGAATTTGCATCTACGGGGCTTCAAATATAATATCCTACCATATATTGCATCCAAGCAGCCTTCTGAGAGTTGGACCAAGAAGAATATTTCTTGCGCTGGTTTGTACTTATGGGTATCAGAGTAAATCAGGTTTAATGCCAATGTATGGCACAGTTTTTAGATTTAATTTGGAAGTGAAAAACATTTGTTCTTTTCCTTCCACTTTACAACTATCCAGTATGTTTTATCTATAGCACAAAGTACCAATAAAATACAGCAACGTTTCCGGATGTAATGTTTGTTAGACCTGCATTAAAAAAAGTAATTCACCAAAGCTGATAAAAGCTGGAATCCACCCCAACCCCCACCCCCTCCTAGCCCCAAACATTTTTTTCGTTCAAAATGGGACTGGAATAATAACCGTTTACCAATATAGTTTTATGTTTCTTTGATCCCAGTGTGTGTCTCATAATCCGTATTTCCCAACCGTTTGCGTCAAACATTTTGCTTTCTCCTGATTAACAACTTAGCACATTAAAGGGAGAGGGGAGGAAAATCATTTTCACAACATAAAAAAATTTTGTCGATTGAGCTCAGAAAAGCAATTTGGCAGGTTTCACCCAACAGTAATTTCACCCATGTTCTCTTTTAATGGCTTTGTTTTGGAAGAAAGGGAGAGAAAAAAAGAAAGCTCACAAGAATCGAGAGGAGTTCATAAATTGAATTTTAAATTTAGCTGTTGAATTACTATTGTCTCTCATGCCTCTTTTTTTCCTTTGCCTGTGTTGAATGGCCCAGATGAACAAAAGTGAGAAACACATTTGAAAAAAGTAAAAAACTGTTTCTGTGTAGTTCCTTTTTTATTTAACAGCAGTTCCTCCTGGCTTGAACACGCTTCCCTCTGCGTCACATTCATAGTTTTTTTTCCAAAGTAGAGAACAGTCATTCCTCTCTAGTTAGGAGGGGAAAAATACATTTCAGTTTGTCAGGAACTGTTGTCATTTTTTGTGTGCTCAGGGGTGTGAGGGAAATATCTCAAAGAACAAGACTGCAGAGAGTGGAAATCCTATACTGTATAGTGGATCTTGTCATGAGAGTTTTTGGCTCTTCCTCTTTTTGCAGACATGCATGAATGATGCTGTGTGTAGAAAATCAACTACTGTATCAGATATAATTTAACTGCGACTCTTAGATCTAATAATTCCCAATTAAAATGTTTGAAAAAGGAGTGTGGAGATGGGCGGCACTCTGAAAACTGGAAGAGCGAATATGACAATCTGCTGCTTACATGTGTGTTTTAATCCACTCTTCTGCTCCCAAAACTCTGTGGTTGTTTTTTCCATTCAGTACCTTTCTAAGTTCAGCATTCAATGACTTTTTTTGCAAGCATGTGTGCATGCTTGGCAACTGCATGATTCACTCGTGTTGCGCTCAGCATTTATTTATTTGGCAAACTAACAAAATATTATGAGATTAACTAGTGAGCTGGATGGCGTTTGGGCTATTTTTCCCATATCATAAGTGGCACAGCGCCATGGAAACTGAAGAGTGTTTTGCTGTCTACCTCCTGGGGGTTTTTACAGTTTGAGCAGGTCATGTGCTGCCCTTTGCTCATGCAAAGGATCATTATACTACATTAGAAAGATATGACCAGCATCTGCTAGAGAACGTAATTCTCATAGAAAAAATGAATCACCTCATTTGTTTTCAGTTAGTTTTAACGTATTTCCAAGTGCACTTAAGGGCTAGCTCTATTTTGGTGCTCCTGAAATTGAGCTAAATTTTTGTTTATTAATGCTCTTTTAGTGTCTAACTGAAGATTAACAAGCTAATATAAATAATACAATGGTATTTCTGGAAAAATGGAAGCAGAGAAATTGAACTTCATCCATTAATGTTTAAGAAGTTGGTATGATGTTTTTATATGAGAAATGAGAAGAGTGCATTTCCTCACTTGCAATTAGAGCACAAATTACTCTGTGTGCTTCACTTGAACACAGTCAATACCTTTGTCAGTTGTTTGTTTGCCTTACATATTTCATCTAGATCTAGTCTGCTCCTGTACTGTTTTTACTTTAACATAAATGTTTATTCATCCCCCAAACACTTTCACTTCAGGTAAAAGTAGCTGCAGAAACATGTTAACTGTTGCTCTGTTTAATTTGGCTTGAAATTTGGAAATCAAATCTGGGAATGACACCTCGGCTGGCCAGAGCCTCTTCTAGTTGCAAGTTGGAAAACCAGTGGGATTTAATTATTGTGGTGCTAACTTCTGGTAGTAAATCAATCATTTCAACTGATTCAAACAATAAAGCAACATATTCATGAATAGAGGTAAAACAATGCTATGCTTGCATAGTAATATGGCAAGATATAGCCTATGTACAAAATGGGGATACAAATCCATCCATCCATTCATCCATCCATCCATCCATCCATTATCTGTACCCGTCCATCCTATGCAGGGCAAGGGGATACAAATTTAAGCTACTAAACATGACCAGTCTTATTTATAAATTATTTATAGGTTTGGTTTTCCTTAAAATGCTAAATTGCAGCTCTAACCTCTGAATAGTATATATGTAAACACTGAATTTAGAGGTAGAAATGATGAAAAACCTAGGTTAGCTGGTTACATTAAAACAACTAACGATATGTTTATGATTTGAGTTACCAGCAGTGTTCATAAATTCAGTTGAAAATGATGACTGTGAACACACCAGTATACAGTATGCTTATCTACATTCACTTTGTGACTATGTGACACTGGTATTGAAACTGCAAAGTCCAAATTATTTATTTATTATTTATTTATTGTTGATAATAATAGTTACCGTTTTAATAATTTGTATTAATTTAAATATTTTTTATTGGTTTGCGATTTCAGTACAGGTGCATTTAGTTGTAGAAAGAAAAAACTGATGCTGAGCAATCAATGTCCCTAAATTGGGTCTGGTTTGAGGAAAAAAATACTTTGGTAAAATGTTGGGTTGCACTTCTTTCAGCCACTAGTTTTAACTTCCGGTTAACACCAGTAAACATTCAAAAAAGAGCTATAAAGCCTGTTTTAAGCAGGATTTATATTAAAAGACCTGACAGTGTTTATTATTGAACTCATCAAGAGTATTTCTGAGTTTATTTAAAATGGAGGACTTTGAACACCGTTGTATATGATGTTCTCACCTACATTCACTATCTTACCTGAAATAACAAACTCAACCTCTTTTTCGCATTAGAGCTTCACATTGTAATGTTTAATAATGAATGTTTGTCTATGAATTAAGTTGACCCTAAGCAACAGTACTTAAAGCTGCAGTAAAGGGTGCTGTATCACTGTAGCACCCATTTTTTATCTTTTGGTGGTGGAAACAAAGAGAACTGACGCAAGCGCCAGTCCTGCTAACAGTTTCACTCTGGGTAAAACTGTGAATAATTCCTTCCTTTATAGCTTCATGAGAGAATAAGGATGAAATAGAGAGAGGCACACCTTATGATTTCAACCAGAACCATGTACCAGCAACTAATTAAATGTCACATTTAACTACTGAAGTCCTGATTATGTGAACCATGACAGGATAACCCTTCTCACAGCGCTCTTACACCTCCATGGTGTGAAATAATTTCAGACACTCATGAACACTCATGCTTCTCTCTCTATCTTTCTTACACCAATTTTCTCACAATCCCGACTCTCTCTATTTCTAAATCAGTTTCTCTTTCTCTATCCACTTTGCACTTTCTAAAATAGTCCACACTGTCACATACACATGCCTCAGTTGGCAAAACCCTTTTGAAAAAAGTGGAGCACCTTGGCCATCTACTCGTAACCAGCTGTATAAAGTGCTCCTATCCCCTGACTTCTCCCTTCTTGATATTAGCCTGGCAATAAGAGGCAGCTGCTATTTCTCCTCTATGGTAGACGAGGTGATATTAAGTTGGGGAGAGGAGAGGAACCAGAGGAGGATGGGGGAGGTGGGGGAAGAGAAGGCAGTTAGTTAGAGAGAAAGAGAAAAGAAGTCAAAGTGTGTATAAGAAACAGTTGGAGCACAATGTCATAAATCACTCATGATCCTACATGGCATAGACAAAAGGAAGAGAGCATGAAAGGAGAAAGGGAAGGCAGAGGAATGTCACTTTATCTTCCCTGCAGACTGACAAACTACTGGTGGCGGATTAGCATTAGCCCGATGCACTGTACAGGAATTTTCCAGTGGCTTACTGAGACCCCAAACAAACCCTTGTAACTTCACTGAAACACTTACTATACAAGGGGATAAAAAAGCCCTGGAAACATTTTCTTTCTTCTCTTTAAATTTCTTTTTTCATTTTTGGGGGGAGCTTTTTGTAGTAAGAATCCCACTTCCAGCAATATGCTTTTTGAAAGCTAGTACTGAATGCTTGGTTACCTTAATTACCAGATTCCATAATATAAGTATGAAATGTTTCAATTGTAAAAATAAGTCTGGATCCTGCATAACTCTTTTGTTGAGATTGTTTTTTGGCAAGAGCATATTATTACCTTTTGTAGTATTCTTAATACTTATGAATATTTAATTATGTTAGTTTAATGATTTTCTAAAACCTTTTTACTCCCACATGTGGGAAATTATAACTCTGTCGTTGCAACCCGAGCAAACAATTAGATGGATCTGGTTGCCTTGCAGTGTCAGGGTGGAAAGATTGGAATATTATATAAAGTAAATAAATAAATACTTCTGCTAGTTTGCTATAAACAATTTTATGCCATGTGAAACAGAAGCTGGGCTGGATAGGTGTTATTCACTTTGCTGGCAGGTTAAAGCAGTTTAGCATACAAGCTATAGATCCTAATTAAATAGTTTATTTTGACACTAGTTTTTATTAGCTTAATTTCCTTATTCCATTACTATCTGTAGATAATAAAGGAGCAATATGTAAGCATTTTTACAGTGACGTAATCACACAACAGTCTATTGTCTCAATAATATTGGAAGGAAGGTTACATTGAATAAGATTTCCTTCTCAGCCGGCTGGGTGGTTTTTATCATTTTAAAAAGGCCGCAGAGGGACAAAGTCATTGTTGACAATTTGTCCTGCCTCTATACTTCCTGGTTCCAGAGCCAATCACATGTGAGCCTGCAAGGTTACCGAGTCTTCAACACAAACACTGCGCCGGCATTTGTAATTCAACACTGACCAGGCTAGAGGCTAACATGGAGCTAACAATGCTAGCAGTAAATTTGAAAAAAAAAGTTGCCTCTAAAATATGTCAAGCTACTTTTTTTCAATTACCAACAACTTGATATTGCAGTGAAATGTATTTATCTACTTATCAACTTACTCTGTATGGTATGGCTTCACCCGTCATCTTGAATCTTCTGGCACTGATCCGTAACTGGCAACCCGGCATCAAACTCACGAAGGGGAGGGAGTGGCTGAGAGCGGACACTTTTGTTACATGGACTGCAGTATTCAAATTTGACCACAAGATGTTATTCTTACATATTGGACCTTTAATGTAAAGATTAATCCTGTACAGTTGTGCTATACAGGTTGCTGGCTGGAGTGAGTTTGCCAAGTGGGCTTCTGTTTGGAGTTCCAAGTCCTTCATCCAGTCCTGTGGACAATGATGAATGACTATGGGGACATTTTGGCAACACTGATGCAAATAAATGCCTTTTCTTTCCTTCCAAAGGTGCCCTCCATGGACTTCATGGCTATGAAGCGCTCACATATGTATGGAATGACAAACAATCCCTACTCCACTCCTCAACAGCCAGGGGCCGGAAGTTACCCCTCAAGCCAACCATATGCATCACCTCCTCCACAACGATATCCAATGAGCATGCAGGGAAGGACCCAAATGGGCATGCAATACCCTCAACAACAGGTATATCAATAGACCGAAAGGCCTCAAGGTTGAATTATGTGCTTTAGACATGGGCCGACTACTTGTATCACAGTAAACCAAGGTCTTCTTTCTGTTTCTGTTGTTTAAAGTCCTTTTAATGAGATGCCAGAGACAACCTTGGAGTTTTATCTCATCTGACTTATGGTAGTCACCTCGCTTACAAGTAAAACAAATTTGACTTTTAGAAAATATTTCTAATTGTGAAAAACACAGTGAGGCTTTATCTAGAAATTAAAAGAGTGCCACCTACTATTTGGGCAGCCATCAACAGGCTTGCTGTCTAAAATAGCCTTATCGATTAACCAGCTACTATTAGCTTGTTATACTTGTGTTACTCTGTGAAAAGCAGAACCACATAAAGGTCTACTATTCTGTGTAAAAAAACCACTTGGAGACTTTTAATATATTATCAGGTGTTATTGATTTTTGGTTAAATGTATGTATCAAACTAGAAATAACCATTTTCTAAATGCACACTCATGTTATCTTAGCAGCAGTAGGGGTCATTGTTGCTTTTCCTGTTTTAAATAAAAAGAATTTGATCAGGTTAAACAATTTTTGTTAAACACTGGTGTGTAAATATGGTGAAACTGTTCTATTTTTACTCAAGGTTATCATGTTATGAGAATCGTGTCTAGAGTGCATTGTTCCTTTGGAAATGATACGCTTTTTGTGGTTCTAGTTACCATTCCTCTTAATGAGATGTTCCAATTGGATATTTGGTTCATGCCTTGTTCATTCTTAAGTGATTTTAACTTGATGTTTCTAAAACAGTGTTTCTTAACCCTGTTCCTCAAGGCTCACTGTCCTGCAACACACGGGCTTAATGGCATGCACTTGCTAATGCTTCCATTTGAATCATGTGTGCTGGAGCAGAGAAGCATCTAAAACGTAGACAGTGGGTCTGGACGACCAGCATTAAACTCTAGTCTGAAAGACAAGGCAGCATGTCTCACATCCTGGAATGCTGTTGTGTTCCTCCTGTTCTTTGTTTAAGTCCTGTGAAACTCCCAACTGTGCGTGCTGAGTTTGATAGCTCACCTGTCTGCTGATGCGTTGAAGCGTGTTTAGTCTTTACTCGTGTACTGCATTTCTTTGAATGCATTTCTGTATACTTCTGCTTTCATATTTATTTATACAGGCTTAATCGTTTAACATATGTGTCAGCCCACATCATTGTCTCTCTTTGCACCACAAAAGGCCTGTAAAACATTGGTCAGTAAATCAAATTTCTACTGTAAGGGTTTGGTGGTGTGGTTGAGTTTTTGTGTGATTCTTGATTCTGGCAGTGACTGAAGTTGTGTGTATATGTGGATGAAAACTTAGCTTCATCAGTGTTGTTCAGGGGGGTAGTTTGCACTGTTCCCTGCTGTCACTGCCTGCTATATTTAACCCGCCTGGGTCAGTTGGTCTGGACTTGGAGACCTCTCACTGAGGTGACTGAGCTGAGCTGAGCTTCCACATTTAGCAAAGCTACAGAAACGCAACAAGAGAAAAGCATATCCACTTACAGAGTTCCTGTTTTGTCTAAATCTTTGCAGACATCTGCAAAAATGCAGCGGAAAAGAATACTCTTTTTCTAAGGAAAGCAGTGGAGAGTCTAAGACAAGATTAATAAATATGAACACCAAAAAGCATTAATACCCTTTTTAGCTTCTCAAAGGGATAGATCAGAACATTTGAATGTAAATTCTGTTTAAAAACGGGTTATAAGCAGTTAATACGTCATGTGCAAAGGATCACTTTCTTGGAATGTTTATTTAGTACAAATCCAGATTTGTTGGTCCCAGGGGCTGAAGCTGATGGCTAGTCCAAGTGAGGCCAAGACCAAAAGGGACTTCTACCAACATGAAACTTAAAAAATATAACTGGTTGGAAGATTTTAACTGCTTATAACTGTTTACATAACCTCACTTTAAAATCTGGTCTATCCCTTTGAACTGAGCTTGTTACTGCAAATGGATCTTTCTTTTTCAAAGATAGTGTTTTGTTAATTTCTTTCTGTGTTGAAGCGCCTGTTCTGGTAGGTGACTTTAGTGCAGTCCCAACTCAGTCACTTCAAATCTCAGACTTCATTGCTTTAGGTCCAAAACCCCCTCTGACGCATTTTTGTGATGACAACACGCTCCCAAAATGATCATTACTGAGCTCAATAAGGGGTTTCGCATTATGAAATACACACAGTTGGGAGCGAGCGGGGGTGTATATGTGAAGACATGCTGTGCTCTGAGAGTAATACAAGTGCACGAAGATGTACAGTCAGTCAGACATACACAGGAAAATACATCCCTGGTACTATTTTGTGATGAAATCCTCCGGCGTGTTTCATAGGGGAGGCTGTGGTCGGGGTAGCAATCACTGCATAGCGTTATGGAATGTAATTAGTTCAAATAGAATTAGTTGTTCACTCTGGCTATAGCCATGGGAACTGTGCTTCTAAAGTTTCTAATTATCTGGCTCTGGCTTTAAAAGCAGCACCACCGCATTGCCTATCTGAAGCCGGTGAAATCTAGCTCGCGGTAATGAGTTCGGAGGAGGAGGTTTAATTCCAACCTCTCAGATGAGCGTAATGAGGCTCACCTACAGAAAAAACGGTCAGGGGTCTGATCAGGCAGCAGAGGAGAGGTCCGGGAAATGAATGTTCCAAAATACTGTGTGCTGCAGAAAGCACAGCATGTCAGTTCCTGAAGTAACTGTTAATTACTTGCCAAAAGACCCACTGAAATGCGGTTAGGACAAACACGACTGCAGATGAGACCGAAAGAGGAACAATCGGCCTCCTCTTTCCTAAGCTTCAATGTTGTGAAACTTTTCCAAGTTTAGCTGCAAATGCCGATCCTGGCTGCAGCTGTATCAGCAAGGGGTATTGTGGGTGATGTAAGGCACAGCACACACTATCCCCCATGATGCATCACACTTCAGGGCTGAGACCCCAGCTTGTCACAGCCAGGCATTTTGAGTTGTTGCCAAGCAACATGACGTCAACAAAGGCAAGTGTGTTTGTCTGCGATTTCCCTGGGACGGAGTGGCTGTTTCTCTGTCTGAGTGTATGTAGGGGTTTCAACAGTGTAACAAAAGGCCCTATTTTACTGCTTTTCATTACAAAGATTGAATCCTACAAAATTTAAGCTCAACTTTTTAAAAATAAGCTCTTCTTGGTAATATTTCATTAACTGGAGTTATTAAAATGTGTGAAGGCGTCATTTCTGTTGCCTCTCAGTCTTTCACATAGACAGAGATTGGGTGTTGACCACTGAGGTCCCTGGTTTGGTTCTCCTACAATCTCTTTCCTGTCACCTCATTACTGAACCTGTCAATAAGACAGATATTATCAGATGCATTGACCAAGTTAAGTAAAGTTCATCTCCCTAGTATTGGTATATTGTAAATGTTTAAGGTTTAAAGAGTGTTATGATGATTATGATAAGGACAGGTATAGCTTATCATGCGAGTAGTACTTTCATTGCTTAGTTTTTAAAAGGTCTCTGATGATCTCTTATTTTAATCACAAAATTTGTCAATTATTGTACAGTGCTATGAAAAGTTTTATTTTATTCTCCCAGATGAATAAACTTATCGTCAGTATCAGACAAAATTACCAAAAGGTTTTGAAATTAAGATGAAGTTTGTAAAGGGGAAAATGCTATCCAAATCAACCTGACCATATGTGAAATGGTAATTGCCCATAATGACTGGTTGCAGATGACCACAAGGGTTTGCAATAACTGGCAATTAGTCTTTTACTTTTTTGGCCCACTCTTCTTTGCAGGGGGCCCTCTTGGATGAACACCTTGTTTAAGGTTAAACCACAGCTTATCAATTGGATATAAATCCAGACTTTGACTTGAACACTCTAAATTCTTCATTTTTTATTTTTCACCATTCTGAAGTCGACTTCGTGGTGCGCACTGGATAAAAGTCCTGCTACTTAACCTAAGCGTTCTTCTCTCAGTAACAGCACCCCCATCAAAGAGTGTTGTTAGCCTGAGCTGGTGGTGTCTAAGTATAATGCGTTTACTAATTGCAGATGCCGGTCACCATCCGATTTCTCTGTGCATCACTGAAGCTGCAGGAGACAAAAGAATACTTATATGCATGTAGATCTCAAAATTCTATACCTTTTCACATCGGTAAAGAAATGTGACTTTTATTGTGGAAAATTCTTCATAGGAAAGCTTAATGTATAAGCGACCGAAAACAAGCTGCACGACAGCAACCGCTCATTATTAATGGCACTTCTAAAAGAAAAATGTAAAAGAAATATATCATTAAATTCATAAAATAATTGAAGAAAAGTGTTAGTTAGTTAGTTATTGTTAGTTTGAATATCAGGATTAGGGTTGTACACACAGAGAGATGTGTAAACCTGCATTTTAGCTCTTACTTGAACAGTAAGTTGACAGACGCCATGTGCTTGTGAAATATAATATTTGTTGTGTGTGTGATATTTTGAGAACCAGAGTAAAAATCTGTTGAATACCAGTAATAAAAAAAGATAACATAAGGACAGTTGGATACGGAGGCAGGTGTTTTTGGGAATGTCAGGTCACATGAGAAAAGTGCCTGTGCGGGGAACTGGAATGAAGCTGAAAAAGGGAAAAAGTATTGCCAATTCTGAGCGTAATTTCCTGTGATGTCAGCGTTGGCAGACGGAGAGGAAAAGGCATTTGAAGGAAACATTAGTGTTTGATGTGAAAGGGAAGGAGGGGGGGCGGGAAGGAGGGGGGGAGTGATGGAGTGGGAGAACGCGTAGAAGATATCCTGGGAAATAGTTGAGAGTGAGAAAGAGAAGAAGGAAGTGGTGTGTGTGTGTGTGTGCGTGTGTGTGTGTGTGTATGTGGAGGAGGGCGAATGTGTCAACCAATCAGGCAGAAACCATTACCAGTGTTGGATGTTTTATACTTACACGCTGGGCCAACTTAATAGGAGCCAAGCATTTAAAGTCAAGTGGAAATGCAGCTGACCTGCCACTTGTTCACTACACACACCTAGAAGAACATCCTGACCCAAAGGAACCGGCATTTTTTAAGGCTTTGATCGAACTCTTTTCTTTTTTCACAAATATTTCCTACTCAAATAACCATCAAGCCAACAAATTGTGCATCAGTAATGTATAAAATGTACTTTAATTTGCTTTAATATTAAAACCATCCATCTAATATGTGCATCAACCCTTTTGCAGCAAAAACATCTGACCAGTGGGAGGATAGATAAAGAACATTTGCTGGTGTCCTATGCATGTTAAAACTGTTAAGTATGGGATTTGTTCGCAAATTAGCTGTTTTTTGTGTGAGTTTGCATGCTTGAAAGCATCAGACTCTTTGTTTTGTCTGGCGAATCAGTCCACGAAGTTCTGCAACATCCATTTTGTGGAACATCAAGTCCTGTCACATCTTTGATGTGTCACTTTAGATTTGGTGCTGGTTTAAATGTCAAATACATGTATGTCAAATGTACATTACTTTTGCTGGGACTTCCCCATGTCATTTGTTCCAGGTCTAAAGATCAACTGACCATCTGGGAAGGAAATTTTAATGCCCAAAAAGTGCCCTGATGTGTTCATATCATTATTAGCTGAATTATTTAAAAGCTAGGCCATGCCACCAGTGTCACTTTTAATTTCGAGCACCTGACATGTTGAGTTGAGAGAGTCTGCATCACAGCATACAAAGAGTTTGCAGTGTTGCATGGTCAGCCACATTGACCAATATTATTAAGGCAGTGCATCTTTTTGCTCTATTGTGTCTTTTTGGTTTATTGTTGGGACCAAATAGACTACTGATTCTGACTTTCATATAAAACACAGATGCTGCTTAATTTTGTCACAGACATACTTATAGGTAATAGACAATTACATTTATGAAAGCTTTAAAAATACATGAAATTAAATATTATTTTGTATTAAAATGAAAGCTTTATTAATAAAGCATATCATTAGATTGATTTATTTAGAAGAAAACATGGAAGTTTTAAAATGCATCAAAACATAAATTGGTGGGAAAATTATGGAATCTGTGCAAAAGTCAAACAAATTAAGCTTAAGCAGCTCACTGCAGAACATTTTTCACACCATTCTGTCTTATGAGTGTAATTAACTGTTTTCTTCAGCTGTTTTATTATCTTGTTGCATCTAGAATGCAGTTTATTTTGTTTGATTTAAAAAAAGACACTTTATTTATTAAAGCTTATACAATAATTAAATCAAATCAAGTTTAAGTAATTTTTTAGAAAGTTACAGCAGAGGACCTACAGACTTATGCTTTACTATCCAAATTTAGTGCAGCTCATAGTCATTAACAAATGATTATGTACATAAAGTGTAAATTCTTTTGCTTTAAGCTGAGGGCAAATTTATTTAAAGGGGGTTTGCTTATCTATAGTTTTTCTGCCCCTTTGACCTCATCTCAAAATCAGCTTTTGACAAAAGTTTAGGAATCCCATGGCCAATAGAAATGACTGTGGTTGTGCTACTTTCCTTGCCAGTGGTCATAATGTTATGCCTAATTGGTGTGTGTCTGTTGTCCTTTCAGCTGGCCAACAGCTGTGTACATTCCTGAACAATAAGCATTCAAAGATGGCTCTTCTTTCTTTTTTATTCGCTTCATGTGTCAAAACATATTTGACTGCTAGAGAGGTTTTGCATGACAGTATGAACAATGTGCATTTTATTTTTTTACATAAATAGCCACAGACACTCTGTGTGAAGTAACTTTGGTGTAAATTGAACGGTTCAACAGCAACGTTAATTATATATCTCACATGGCGGTATAGTAACACAAGCTGTCTTTTTATACATAACACCTTTGTGTTTTCCTACAATATAGAAGTCTCTGCTGTTAAAAAGAAGGCCTGTCTCAAATTGTACTGCTTGTAATCAAATAGTGAGTGTAAGAAAAATGTATTTTTAGTCTATTGCTGTTATAGTCGGTTTCAGAAAATGTGACTAAACAGCTAGGAATTAGAAAATAGCTGCAAAGCTTTGATTTCTCTAGTCCGTCTGGGACTCTTAATTAACATTTTATTAAAATCAGAAATTCTGAAAGGTGAACTGCCTTCACCTGAATAGATGCAGACAGCAACAGCATCAGTTCTTTGGAAAATATTCCGTATTTTCTCCACAGGTGCTTAATTAGAGTGATTGAGATCTGGGCCAATCTGAATTGAGGGCATAACTGCTGTTATAATTGTTCGTGGATTAGAGGACTGCAATCATGCACTATGTTATCTCTTAATGGTAATGCTGTATTTCTGGTTCTCCTTCAGTATGTTGACAATAGAAGTAAAGAAAGAAAGAACAAAGACGGCACTTGTACTGAAGTTGGGAAAATATATTAATTCTTCTTCATTTTCCACCTTTACTGAGCATCTGCTGCTTCCGTTTTTCCAGCTTTGTGTGAAGCACAAATCTGTCTTTAAAAGTAAATGCTACAGTTTAGGATCCAACTTTGAAGGCACTAATATAATTTCCCAGTCCCAGCGGGCCTTTAACAGACTAGTTACAATGTCTCAGAAGTTCTCCTCTCTGAAAAGGATGTGGGGAAAGATATTATGGTTGATATTGGGCTTATTTCTGTATATTGTTTGAATTTCCATTACAAATATTCCCCTTGTTTTTAAAGGTTTTCAGATAGGCAGTTAAATTAAAGAGGCTATATGCAACTTTTCCCCCAAAATAAACGTAACAATAGCCTTTTTATTTGACCATTTATGACTCAAACATCTCCTGATGAGCATATTGACACCTTGTCAGCTCACAGTGGGTGCACCTATAAGCCTGTATCCAATTTGTTCTACTTTCTGTCGGGTCCGATTTTTCCCGCGCTGTCTGCAGATGTGACGTCAAGCGCATGCATGTTAAATGTTTCAGATGACTCTGCCTGCCACCACCGCTAGTCAGCGCTTGCGAGCAGTTCAATTGATTGTGCGAATACACAGAAGAGACCCAGGACAACTTTGACACCAACAGTAACTCCACATAAGACTAAGAAAGTTAAACCTCTGACAAGTGTCTGAAAAAGATAGAAGATTGAGAGCGGCCAGCGCACGAGCGCGCGCTGTGAGAGCGAGCAGAAAAGAAGAGCAGTTCCGTTTTTGGCCACATGGGGTCAGTCGCGAGTTTAAATTTCAGAAAATTGCATATAGCCCCTTTAACATAACTCCTCGAATTTGTTTCAAAACATAAGGATGAGTAAAAAAACAAAACATTTAATGAGCATAAACTGACATGCAGCACTCTGCACATTTAATATCACGCATAGTAAAAATGTGTTTAACGCTGTTAAATAATTTTAATTGTAGTAATTGAATTTGACACTGAAAAATGTTGAGAAATCTAGTCTATTATTTGAGCGTATTTATTCAGTGGTGAACAAAAATCCCACAAAAAGAAATAAACGTTGTTTCCACCCTAAACAATGGAAATAGACTTAATGTGACTAAATAATTTTTTTTAATGTTTACTTTTTTTAGCCCGACCAGGAGTAACAAGGAGCTGTTTATTCCTTAGGGGTAAAATAGTATGTTGCAAAACTAATTAAACTTGAACAATGTCACATTTATCATGTTATAGTCACAAATATCAATGCAAAATGTATTTTTCTAGTAACTCTGTCTGTATTATTTCTGTACATACAGCTTTTTTTCTGAAGACCAAAGTATCAGACTGAAGAGAGCTGAATATAAATGCATGTCACACTTCCCAGATTTTTTTATTTGTTAAAATTTTGTCGTATTCCTTCCATTTTACATTTGTACATTTGTGCGTTTGTGTGGGTCAGTCAAATAAAATCTCACTAAAATGCATGAAACATTTTAGTTTCAATGTGATAAGATGTTAAAAAAAAATATATACATTTTTGTGAGGCTCTGCAAATCTGACATGAATTAGGCCCATTTCTCTGAAGCCCTTTTCTGAAAGGGAAAGACAAAAGAATAGGACATTTAAATAGTACTAATGTGTGTTCAATTTTAGCAGCCAGGAAATGACTATGAAAAAACTACTTACCTAGACCTAACCATATGTAGAGAGAGAGGTGTACATAAAAGGTTTTTTTTTTTAACTGGAACTGTGACAAACAGGGCTTATCTAGGACCTAAACCAAAGTTTATCCTGCCCCAATGCACAACAAGGAAGATTTTCAAAAAATATTTTTATACATCTCTACCGAGGGTGCCAATTAGTGCAGCATTGTACCATTTACAAGCAGGATGTACATTTACACTATAATTATATTTAGACAAAAGACCTTGAAATTCCTTGTGTGTCCACACTTTATATTGTGGGCTATTGGGCTTAAAGAGCTAGAAGGTCAATTTATAACATTGCTTGAATGGAGGGGGGAGAGACTTGGAAGCACTTAGGAGGCCTGGGTGGCAGGGTTGTCTCTAGGGTTAATGCAGCCCGCATTGCACGCTCAGATGGATGACTGGGAAGCCCCAATAAATCAGCTTCTCTGCCAGGAAAAATTGAGATAGAGGAGAGGAAGGGCCCCACAAAGTGGACCACTCCAGCCTCTCCTTACACCTCTTTTGACACCCTTTCTTTCTTGTGCCCTCTTCACTGCTACAACTCATTCTAACTCATGGCACACACCAACTAAACAGAGGTTTGGGTGAAAGCAGATAAACTGTTTTGTGTGATAAGACAACAGGGTAGAAGAAAAGGAGGATGATGATGGTGAAATGCTGATTAATTAAAGGGTCCTCTCTCGCTGCAGAATAGATGAAGTTTCATGATCAATTAATTAGCAAGCTAGCCTTACGCACGTCAATGACTCTAATAGCCAGCTCTCATTTGTAACTTTTATTACTTTACTGCTTTGAGGTGGCCCTCAGCCAATCAAACACAACATAGAGCCATTTCACTGTGGCCATTAACTGGAAAAAGGGAAGATTCCCCTCCCCACCCCCACTCCCCCAACCATCATTCATATACTAGTTTAAGTGATGCTATCAATTATAAAGCATAGGGCTACCATATACATAAAGAGAATGGCAAAACACTCAAAGAATCATGGATTAATAAATTGCTTGCTCCATCATTAAACGTGGAGTAAGTCATACATGGATTACAAGGATAGCTGTTGCAGATATTTTACAAATGCTCCTGTCATTTATTTCTGATGCATTAGGTTTATAACCACAATACCCATTGTTATAGCTGAGAGAGGGGATTTAAGGTTGAAATTCAATGTAATGTAGGGTTGAATTTAGGTAAGAGAAGCAAAACGTCACAAACTGTGTGTTTTTCAAAGATCAGGACTCAATTCTCTGTTTGCGGTGCTCTATACGTGCCTGTTTGATAAGATAAAAGCACCGAGAGATGAAAGTGGAGCGAAACGAAGGGAGCAAAGAAGAGAGCTGAAGAAAAAAAGGGATGCTTTGCATCTTTTTTGAGTTAGAAGGGGATTAGACACCGCTCTAATTGGCTGGCTGAGAATTCTTCTCAGTTTACATCCAGATTAGAGATAGATTTTCTTTTCTTACACTGGTCAAGGGAGATCTGGCATCTCAGCTTGTTCATTTGTAATTTATAAAACAGCATTTTTTAAAAACAGATCAGAGAGCATAGATTGGCATGACTATGGTGTTGACAAAATAAACCACTGAGTGCATGCATTCATTCATTCATTCATTCATTCATTCATTCATTCATTCATTCATTCATTCATCATCTCATAGATTAGTGTCTGGACAAAGGAAAAAGCCTAACTTTACTTTTTGAATTTAACACCAGATGTAACTAATGCAAATCAACATTTTTGCATATAGGCGGATTCCAACATGGAATAAATCACTCAGTAAATATACTTTGTTTGTAATCTTAGCCTTCACAAAAGCAAAATTGCAGTTGTGAATTGTTAACATCAGACTTTTTTATTGGTTTACACATTTGACCAGACGTAAAGAAATGTCGTGCCTCCATTGCATATTTTGTGGATATATTGGCTCAGAGGGTGTAATTACAGTCTGTCTGATATATATATATATATATATATATATATATATATATATATATATATATATATATATATATATATATATATATATATATAATATATATATATATATATATAAAGCTTCACAGCAAGAGACCTAAAATTCAAACATAATCTCCTAAACTAACAGTGGCCGTTGATGGTAAGAAAGTGTGCTCCAACCCCCTCCTCTCCTTCTATTTCCCTGCTTACATGTAATTGACATGACTCCTACACAACCAGGAGCTTGTCATCACAGTGAGAGGTAAAAAATGAGCCAAGCTGCAGCGTGCAGAAACGATTGATCTGATAGATGTTTTAGTGCTCCATTGTGATGTTTACATGGGTCGCAAGTCCTCTTTTCTTGATAATGATTATTTTCTATCTGTCAAGAGTGAATGCGGTTTGCTTTAGATTTCTGTATGAAATGTCTTCTATGAACACTTAGAAATTATGAGTTTAGACATCTTAAGTGATTGGTTATTTGTATTGAGTATCGACATCTGGACCATTTTCACGTCACCTACTCTTTTTTTCTTCTCCACAACCGTTTTTGACCCTGTCACTGAATCACATTTGCCTTTTTTTTCACCCTGTTGCTTTTCTTTCTCAATTTCCTCCCTCTCTTCTGTCTTGCTTGGCCTCAGATTGGGGTCAGGAGTTTAGTAGGGGAAAACATTTAGAGCTGGTGGCACAGAGCCCAGAGCCACTCACAAAAATAAAGAAAAAAACAAAAATAAATCTCTTTTCACACATACACACAAGAGACCACATTAACCTTTTCTGCTTCTGCAAATGTCTCCATCATGGCTCAGTCAAGAACAGCAGCAACAAGAAGATACTTTTTGTTTCATTAGCTTATGCAGGCAGAAATTGAGAGAAACAAATGGGAATATTGTTTCTCAGTCCTCAGAAAGGAATCTGCAATGAAAAAATGCATGTATGTAAACATTTCTTCGTGTTGCTTTATCTGCTCGCTTTTACTCTGTTATTTGATGTTATCAACAGGTCAATAAGTCATGATTGCTGAATAGACAGCAGTGTGTTTTCATTCGAGAATAAAAAAAAGCAGTATATGGAAACACATTTTGCTTCATATAAAAAAAATAGTCAATTCCACTTGCAACTTTTTTTTTATGGTGGCATTATCTGGATGTGTGCCTGTTTATTAGGTTTTGGCATCACAGAGCACGCCGTCATTCAGGCATGTCAGGATTCACAGTGCTGCATATCGCCCCTCCTGTCCCTCACTCTTTCACTCCTCCAAGGGCAGTTCATTCCTAAGGTGTCAAGGGCCTCCAATGTATGAGTAGGGGAAGGGGAGGATGTGAGAGAGATGAAAGACAGAGAGGGACGGGAATCGCCTTCACCTTGGGGGAAGAGATATGAGGGGATGACAAGAACAATGATGCATCCCTTCTTTCTCTTCCTTATGTTTAATCATGAGCCTGTTGAAGATGACCCTCTCCTCTGGCGCTTCATGTGTCGTTATAGAACTCACCTTCGTTTACAATTTATAGGTGTGCAGGCTGTGATGCAATGATCTCATCACCACATAGCACCTAAAAACTGCTGAATTTGTTTTTAATCGTTTGAATTTTTTGCTTACCAAAATGAATCAGTGTCCAACCATTGGTCAGTAATTATAAGAAGGGTTTGATTGCTAATTTTTTTCATTGATTATTGAGAAGGATATAAATAATTTCTGATGACAATTTAAAAAAAAAGGTATATCAACAATATGTATTAAATCTGTTGTGCCATCGTTGCTGGCGTGTTAAAAAATAAACGGTTACGTTGGTCTAGAGGAGAGGAAATTTAGAGATATTTGTGGAACATAAAGTCTGGTCATGTGTTTGATATTTATGTGTGTCACTTTGATGAGGCCAGTGCTTAGTTCATGGATACTGAGATTAGTGGTGTGGAATTGACAGTGTTCTGTTGTGTTATGCCTGGTGGCATCACTCTCCTGTTTTGTTTTTAGCTTCTTTTATAACTGTTGAGTGACAGGTGCACTGATTATTTTATTGAATGTTTTCATTGAATATTAAAAAAAACCTTAAGAAATATTAAGCTTATTATTGCTGTCTATATAAGATAAATCTTCTAAATGCAGGAAAGAGGCTGTGTGCCGCAACAGGGTTGCAGTCATCTTTTGTAAGAACAAGTCAATAAAATATATTTGTAAACGGCTCTAACTCCTGTAGAACATTACTTAATCACCCACAGTATATGTTTTATCCCTCCGTAGTCTGTGACCTAAATACCACCTGTTTGTGATTTTACTTTGGCCTCTATTTATTTATATCTGAATATGTTTAAAATGTGTCATAAAATATGTCAAAAATTGTAAATTTAAAAATGTACAATGTATGGCACTCATTCCATCCTTTGCTGTTATGCTGTTATGAGTGGCTACGATTTGGCACATTTCCATTAGTAAAGCCTTTTCCTCCAACAAAACACGAACACAACATTTTTGATTTCTGTTAACAAGCACTCACACTTTAATGTTCCATGCTATACATTATAACTCCATACATGGTGGTGCACATCCTGTGTAATCAATGTCTGCCTCCAAATGTCCTTTAAAAGTGCATTTTAAAGTTTCTACTCTACTTTTAAACATGTTTAAAAGGCTCTGATTTATCTAAGCTTACTTTGTAGCATGACTGTTTTATGTTTTATGAAATATGTATCTTACATCTAGTAAAATATTACATTTAGTGCAGAAAGCAAACTTGTTATTGCCACAGGCTGCAGCAGTATCTGCTCAAAATAATGCTCATTTTGGACTAAAACAACCAAGATGAAAATAAGATCAGATGGATATAATAACTTTAAATGCATAGTTATTACAGATAATATTAAGATATTTTATAGATCTGTTGTGTTCTGCAGAAATTCTGCAATTCTTAATTTACTGTTGGAAAATTGACAAAATACCTCTGTCAACATCTGAACTGCTTTTTTAAAATTTGTATCACTTTTTTTTCACACAGCCAGACTCTTTAAGGCATTACAGGTGAGACAGTGGGAGCACCGTGAACACGGCAGGTCAACTAAAAATTGTCACTTTTGTGTTATTTAAATGCCTCAACCTCTTGCAGTGAAGAAGCTTTAGAGAGAAAAAAGGTGAGCCAGCTGCCACTGTTGTCAGGAGTTATTTTGATAGTGGTACACTTTTCCTTTCTCATGACTGACACATCTGTCAACACTGCCATTCCTGCCTTACCTTTTCCCAGCTGCGTTCCCTTTACTGAAACGTCCTCTTTGATGTCTGTTGTTAAGTCTGCGCTTGAATTTATCAGCTGCTTAATTTTAAATATGGAAAAAATTATTTGTTTCAGGTGCCGTCAGTTTACAACTGGGGTCGTTCTAATGTAGCTTGCCTTACCGGCTGCTTGTTCTTAGTTTTCATAATTTCTGTATAGGAATGAGGGAAAATTATATAAAATTGTTGCATAGTTGCTTTACACAGTATTGCGATCTATTTCCTTCATCCAAAACTCCTCTTTTTATATCTCCTCTGTGTCGCTGTGTTCTCTCCACAAATCATTCTGCTTCGATGTCTTTATCCGTCTCTCATTTATCGTGTGAAACATCGTCGTATCTCTCCCTTTAAGTATGTCAGTACGTAACACCTGTCCTCTATCTTTCTTCATGCCTATCTGTCCATCTCTGTCTCTCTAAATATCTTCCCCTCCCGGTGGATCATGTCAGTTTTATTTAATTTATTTTTTTATGCTTTTCATACCCTCTTTCAGTTTCTGGTGTTTCAGAACACAATTTTATCCTTTTTTTCCAAATTAATTTAGTTATTGTGTCTTGGTAAAGTGTTCACACCTCTAACTATTTAACATGTTACCATATCAAACTTCAATATAGTTTCTTGGAATCTAATTTGATTTTCAGAAAGCAGTGCATAATTGTGTGGTAGAAGGTTGAGGATTCATTGCATTACACCCTGGTTACTTTAAAACCCATAAATACAATCAAATAACAAAGCCCCAAAGTCCCATTGAATCTAGTGGTACATTGTTTTTTCAGCTTGATTCTCTGCACAGACTTATGAAGATGTGTGCAGGTTATTATCTTGGTATACATGCATGCGTTCTGCAAATGCCACATCGGTTTGTTAGAGTACATTAGTTAACAAACAGCATCATGAAGACCAAGGAACACAGCAGACGGGTCAGGAAGAAAGTTGTGTAGAAGCAGAGTTACCAGTAGGTTTTAAAACAATATCTTACATTCTGAATGTCTCACTGTTCAATCCATCACCAGAAATCAGAAATAGTATAGCACAACTGCAAACTTATCAAAACATGGGCATCAAGTCTAATTCATAGGGTGGACAAGGAAAGTACTTAGCAAGGCAGCCAAGCAGCCAAGAGCCCCATGGTAACTCTGGAGGAGCTGCAGGGATCCACAGCTCAGATGTAAGAGCTATACGTTTTGCTATCCACAAACCTTGGCTTTATTGAAGACTGGCATCTATTATTGAAAAACAGTTGTAAGAAACCCTATTAAAAGTTTGCCACAAACCATACTGGAGAGAGAGCAAACATTTGGGAGAATGTCTTCTGGTCAGATGAAACCTAAATTTGCATTTTGCATTTTGGACAAAATGCTTTATGTGGAGATAACCCCGAATCTTCCCACATTAACTCTTACTGGTGGCAGCATTGTGCTGTAAAAATGTTTGAAGCTGCAGAAGAGTTGAAACTGAGGCAGAGGTTCACGATCCAGCAGAATACTCACCCAAAGTATACAGCCTGTTCCACAATGGGATGGTTTTAGTCAAAGCTCAACTGAGAATCTGAGAGGCAAGATTAAAAAATTACTGTTCAGAGTTTCTCCAACTCGTTCTGACTGGCGGTATATTAACTTTAATCTCATGACGTGCAAATCTGGTAGGGACATTCTCCGAAAGACATGTAACTGTTTAAGGCAAGAAATGGTTCTACCAAATATTTACCAGGACTGAATACAAAGTTTTTTTGCTTGTTTAAAAATTCTCATAAATGTGTGCATCTTTTCTTTCATTCTACACATTTGCACTGCTTTGTGTTGGTCTATCATATAAATTAAAGTGCGATACATAAGTTTTTGTTGTAAAACATTAGGGTCTGAATACTTTTTCGGCAATGTAGTAGCACTTACGTTTACCAGTTGCCTTACTGGCATGTAAATGTTAAAAGCGATGCATCGCTGATGTGGGTGCCTGTCAGGCCTGTCAGGATGTGGGTGTTCAGGGGTCACTGTGATGGCAGTGGTTAGCGCGCTGGTTGGCTGAGCCCATCTGTCACTCAAAACGGGGCCAACCTCTGGCCCCGGTCATCAGTCAGGCACATCGGTGCTTTGACAGAATTATGAAGATTTCTGTCCATTGTTCATTGGCCCAGTTGAATTACAAGCAGTGCCTTGTTCTGTGCAAGGGTTTTTAACGGCTGATTTAAGGCACATGCACCTCCGCATGTACTTTAGATACACCGCCCGCTTGAATGAAAGTTAGCATGGCTATTTATTGCAGAAGAGAAACTTTATTGCCTGCCTTTTCATGGCAATCTTGTTTTGATAGATTTTTGATTGAGTTATTCTCAGTTTGTTTGTGCTTTTTGGATCTTAATATACCACCAAGGCTTTTGTTTTCATCACACTATTGCGGCAGTTTATGGCGAATTATTTGCTTCGCAGGACGCCTATTCTGCGTCATTTCTCCCCACAGCACTTCACATCTGTTGTCGTTTCATTACAGACGTTTATTTGACACCGTGTGCCTGCCAAGACACTCTGGATAAATCACACTGTTATTTAGTCTGCTTTCCCACACCTGAATGAAAGCAAAAGGCAGAAAATGGTCTTATTTTCTCCTTCCAGCAGTTATTTTTATAAGTGCAGCCAGCAGCACAGCAAGTCTGTTTATCGCTAAACATATTCCCAGTCAAAGAGCATCAGGTTTCATTGAGTTGGTGTGTGCTCAGCAGGTACAGTGCATTTGTGCAGTCTGCCCTAGCGATCAAACAGAAGCTGCATCTGAATAGCTCTTTCTTCCCACCCAAAGCCACTTTGGCAGGTTGCTACTCGTTAGACCTCCAGTCTGCCTACTGCCAGTGTGCTTATTTGACTGAATGGCGGGGGGTTAGTATTTCCATCTTTTTACATTCGTGTCTGTCTCTGTCTTTCTTGATTGTCTGTATGCTATAGTTCCATTTTTGCCACCCATTCCTTGTGAATGCAGACCTGAAAGACACGCTTTAGATTCTTCAATAAACAGTTTAGTAAAAACAGTGGTTACGCTATGAAACGCAACTAGATTTGAAAAAGATCTTACCTAAAGTCTTCTGCTGAAGTTATTACATTTGACGATGGTTTAAAAAAAGAAGCTATCAGTGGAATAAGGGTGTAAAATTCACTGCATTAGAAAAGCATTTATACCCCATGTTGTTGTGTTTTAGTCACACACTTTGGAGTGTTATAAAGGTTTTTCTTGTAATAGACGAAAACAAAGTACCACATAAATTTTGGAGTTTAAGAAAAATTTAATGTTGGTTTCAAAAGTCTCTATAAATACAAATTGGAGTTGTCTGCATGTGCATTGTGCCCTCTTTATTCTAAAACACCTATGTAAAACCCAGTATTTAAGGGATTTCAGTATTGAACAAACAACATCATGAAGACCAAGGGCCAGACAGGTCAGATATATTGTTTTGGTGTAAAAAGCAGGGTTATGTTATGAAACAATATCTCAAGCTTTGAAGTAATTCTCAAATCCATCATCCAATAATTGAAAGAGTATGGCACATGGCTGTTCAAATTAAATCACAGGTCTGGGCAATAAATCATTAATTAGAAAAACTGTCAAGAGACCCACGGTAGCTCTGGAGGAGCTCCAGAGATAAACATCTTAGGTGGGGGAATGTTTTAACAGTTCAGTTATTAGTTGTGCGTTTTTATGAATTGAGACAGCAAACGTAGAAGAATGAGTTGTAGTCAGATAAGGTTAAATAGAAGTTTCTGGCAAGCATATGCAACATGATGTGTGGCAACAGCCCAACACTGCACTTCAACCTGAAAACATCCATGCCATGGTGAGACATGGTAGTTGGCAGCATGATGCTGTGGGGATGATTTTCTACAGCAGGGAAAGGAAAACGTTTTAGAGTTGATGTTAATAAGGTTGGCCACTTTGGAAGAAACATCTGTTAGACGCTGCACAAAATATGAGGATATGGAGCAGAGGTTCACCTTCCACCAGGACAGTAATCATAAATCGCCACAACCTACAATTTCAATTCAATTCAGTTTATTAATATAGCGCCGATTCACAACAGATGTCATCTCAAGGCACTTTACAAGAAAAGTAATTTCAATTCAATCATACATACATTACAGTCAGTTTAGTTTTCTATTTAAGGAATCCCAGCATATTGCATGGAGTCATTGGCTTGTAGTTTTGCTTCATTGATGCAGACTCCAACCACAGCAAACCCTGATACTGAGCACGGATGTGACAACAGTGGAGAGGAAAAACTCCCCTTTAACAGGAAGAAACCTCCAACAGAACCAGGCTCAGTAGGAGCGGCCATCTGCCACAACCGTCTGAGGGTTCGAGAAGACAGAGCAGAAACACAGAAAAATCAAAAAATAACTGACGTAAGAGTACTTTCTATATTAAAGAAAGTAAAATGTTGATAACAGAACATGGAGGACAAACAGCTGTGAGCTTAATCCAATTGAATTGTTTAGACCGGAGGGCCTCAACCCTGGTTCTCAAGGCCCACTGCCCTGCAAGTTTTAGGTGTTTCTCTGCTGCTTCATACCTGGCTTTAATGAGTGGGTGATTGCAGGCTTCTGCAGCAACTGGAGCCATGCTGAGGAGGTAATACAACCCTTTGAATCAGTTGTGCAGGAGTGGGGAAACATCTAAAACATGCAGGACAGTAGGTCTTGGGGATCACTGGTTTAGACCAAAGTATATTCATGCCCCAGTCAACATTCAGACCTAAATCCATTTGAGAATCTTTGGCAAGGCTGAAAAATGATCTTCACATATGCTTTTGACTCAGTCTATAGCTCTACAAACCTGGCAGACCCCAAAAGATTTGGAGCTGTAACTTGAGTACAAAATATTGTCTCAGAAGGGCAGAATACAAATACACATCAAACTTTTCAGGTTGTTGATTTTTCTTTTTACAAAAAATTTGTATTCAGACTGAATTCATCAGCTGTTGGTCAAGCTGACAATTGACCGGGACATCCAAACTACAAACGTCATTCAACTTTAAGCGCTATTTCTTTCTCTTTTTCGGGGTGGATGGTTTGTCCCGTAACTTGGCCTCCTCCTATAAGTCCTAGTCTGTCCACATTTCTTCCTGTATCTGTATATGTCTGTGGAAAAAGGAGCCCTCCCATGGATTCCCGGTCTTGATTGCTAAGGTGACCTGATCTTCAGCAGTCTCAGAACAGCACTGTTCCTGTTGAAACCCACCGTGTTACACCAGACTGTCAACACAAATAACTGGACAGTGCTGTTTCACTTTCTCTGGAGGAGCTTGGATACACGTCTAATGATACGCATATGTGAGAGAGTGAGTGAGCAATGGTTTATCTTTCTGCATTCATTCCAGTATTAAAGCATCAAATAGTAGCTTAGTGTGTGTGTGCAGTTCTGACTGCTGGTAATGAATCCAGTGGTGCTGTTGGCATGAGCAGGGCCATGCTATTAACCTCTCTGCCAGCCAGACTGATCTCACTCTGTCTGTCCGTCTCATCGGCACTAATGACACACACTCTCACTGTAAGCTCCACATACACGCATACACACACACACGCACAGCACACACACACACACAGACACACACACCTACACACGCAAACCTATCCTCTGAAATCAAATTTCTACTGAAATGAAAAGTATTCAACACTGTCCAATCACTGCTATTGAGAAAGTCAAAAGCATTGAGAGAATATTTCTTTTCTTACAGCCCGCTCAATGGAAGGCCCTCTTCAAAACCTGTTTCAAATGTATTAATCTCCACTGGTACTCTGCTGTCACCAGATCAGATATCACTATGTTCTCCACCAGCCTTGAGTTTCATCATGCCTTTTATGTTGGAGGGGTTTCTCTCTCATAAAGCCTGTGCTCTGACTGCATGCTCTTATCTGACAAAGGTGTATAGTGTGGTAGTTACGTCATGTCAGAGGGCCCCGTAACACCATCGTTTGAGATATAAATCACGCTAAGTTTAAGAGTTTTACTTTGCCAAGGAAGATTTAAGGGGACATCTTAAAGTTAAGCACCGAAAGTGGACGACAAGCTTGACAGATGGCCCAAATTATGGCTTTGTGTAGGTTTAACGAGTTTGTGGCAGAGTAACATGACATGATGAGAAGGAAATATGACGTTAAAAGTACTGTCAGTAGTTGTAAATGTTTAATAATTTGTTACTGGCTGTTTCTGTAAATGTGTAGCTGTGTCTGTGTGAATAAGGAAATCCACGCAGCAGTTAGAGCACCTGGCACTGTCTGTAGTCATAACAAACAACACGATGGGATTAAGACTACATTCGTTTTTGTGCCAGCTTGTTACATGCACTCTTTGTTCGCGTTTTCTCTTAAAACCGTGTAATGCAGCATTGCCACTTGGCAAGACTTTAGTTTTTCTTTTTTTGCTCTGCCCTGGAATGCTACCACTCATCCATGTGTCCCTCATTAAGGTTACGGCCTGGGACGGACCTGCTGCAATATCCAGCACTTTTCAACTCATCTGTGAGCTGACCGAGTCAGAGATAATGTAAAGAGGTGGATGCATTTGGCAAACTCGAGGACATAAAGTTAGAGATGTCCGCATCAGGAATTAATTTGGTGAAGGACTACTGGGAGACTAGTGCTTGCCTGCCTCGATCTTCTTAAGAGCCGGCAGCTCAGGGACAATTGGTGATATTAGAAAACATTATTTATATCACTTTTGTGTGCAATGTTTCCTTTTTTATTTCTATACCAAAACCATTCCTCTAGCAGGTTTGAAAGTCCTTAGTTTATGAGACTTATGACTGCAGCACAACTACATCCGGTCCTACTCATCCTGTCTTCTCAGGGCGTGATGTTAGAGTTGTGACGTTTACGAAAACGTTTATGCAAACAGGGTATTTAACATGAATGATGAGAACTGAGTTGCAGTTGCATCAACATCTCCCCTCTAATAAGTTTTTTGTTGTTGTTGTTGTTGTTGTTCAGCAGGTTGCGCCATATGGCCAGCAGTCGATGGGGGGATTTAGCAGGGAGCAGCAGGGAGGGCAGCAGGGAACCCCTCCGTACTTCAGCCCTCCTCAACAGACTCCCACTGGCCCGTCCCAGAGTTTCTACCTGCAACCTCGACCACCACCGCAGCAGGTACTCTCACTGACCTACAGATGGCTTCGTCACTACTAAGACAAAGATGCATGCTGCAGTTTCTAGCCAAAGTAATTCTCTCCTGTGATGTTAGCATAAAATTAAAGGGGGTGTTAAAACTTGTGAGGCTGCATGGTGGCACAGTTCGTAGCACTGTTGCCTTGCAACAAGATGGTCTGGGTTCAAATTCCAACCTAGGGTCTTTCTGCATGGAGTTTGCATGTTCTCCTTGTGCATGCATGGGTTCTCTCTGGGGTCTTCCTCCCACAGTCCCAAAACGTTACTATTAGGTGAATTGTTCTCTCTAAATTGCTCCTTAGATATGAGAGTGTGTTCAGGGTGTACCCTGCCTCTCACCCAATGACCACAGGAGATAGGCGCAGGCGAACCTGCAGACAAACGGGTGTAGACGATGGATGGATGGATTAAACCTTGTGTGTCTGCCCCTGTTTGGACATCATGTTGATGAAATACCCCCAAGAAATCCACTATTAATTTATGCCATTCCCCAACATAAACTAACCTCACCTATGTATGAAGTGTTTGCCAATATCAAGTTTTTCCAATGTTTTAGAAGCTTCTATTGCAAAATCTCAAAAATGTGCCATGATACCATTGCTATGGTTTAAAGTAACTTTAAAGAGATGCCAGAGAAGTGTTAGTGTTAGAGTACCTGGAGGGAACCCACGCATGCACAGGGAGACATGTAAACTCCATACGGAAAGACCTCAGGCCAGGATATGAACCCAAAACCTTTTTTGCTGCAAGGCAACAGTGCTACCAACTGTGCCACTGTTCAGCCCAGTAGTGCCCATTACCTTTCTAAATAATTTATATCAGTTTTTTTGTATGTTGAATTGAATGTTCTGAAAAAGACAATGCTAAATGTTCATGTATTAAATTAGATTTAAGGATAATAGTTAAAATCTATAACCTACAGCATTGCAATCTTATAGACAGACTAGATGGCCGTAGCCAATGTCTGTTTGTCAATTTCAGTCCTTTGAGACTTTAGAATTGATATGGGCTTGCCTGTTCAGTATCACAAAATTGTTTTGGACTACTATAAAATTGCTTTTGAACATCTGTCACAATAGAATAGAAATATTCTTTATTGTCCCACAGTGGAGAAATTCAGAATATTTAATTAAATAGTTCATTTAAAAACTGGTTAATTTTACTATAATAAGAATTAATTATGTAATGTTTTTGTGGCTTTAGGTGCACATTACTCAAGGTTGTCATACTATGTTGATCCCTTATTGCTGACCAAACCAAAACCTTAACTATCTTGTTTAGGCTCATTAGGACTAAGCTCTTATTCTAGTAAATACAGCTGGTCCTGACAAGGTTGGTGTTTGCACCATAAAAGGGGAAAAAACAAAGCGAAAAATGAACATACACCCTTTTTAGATACTTTGGAATGCGTGCATGCTCAAACTTAGGCCTGTCTCAGTGCATCCACACGTTGGACATCTTGTATGCACAAAAGTCCATCAGATGAAAACCCAATTCTCAGAACAACAAAGGGTCTGGAATGCAGATATGGTTTGAGACTTTTCCTTCCAAGATTCCAGCTGCTTTTCTGTGAAACATTTCCATCTTGTAGCTGGGGTTCAATGAGTTGTATTTTTTGAAGTTAAGTGAAGGCTGCCAATGTGTTTCTTATTCGCTCTTAAGCATAAGGGATCCGTCAAGCTGTATAGAACCACTGTGGGACATAGCCCTGAACAAAGTGATTGTAGAGGAGAACAAAACGCAAAAAAGACAAAGAAAAAAAATCAAGATTGAAAGACCGCAACAGATTTAGGTAGGAAACAAGAGAACAGATAAAACAAACAAATAAATAAAAAAATAGCAAACATTTAATCATGAATGTCCACAGAAAATAAGATAGCTTTTTTTATTCTAGCAAGAAAACCATTATGGCTGAAAAAGTTTGTTAAAGAGCAACTCATCCCCTTCCCAGTCTTACTCCACCTACATATCTGGTTAGAAAAATGTGGCAAAAGGAGTTGTTGCCTGGCGGACCGAGGAACGCACGTGGGGGAGGGCTGGGCTGCGTCAACACTTCCTTGCTATTCCAACTCCAACTCGGCTTGGAGGTGTGGTCGAGACTGGGCTTGTTTTATACTCCACAGTGGCAGGATGGCTGACATTAGCTATAGAGCCTGAGCCAACAGCAATGCCAGATTTAAATTCAAGTGCAGTGTAAAGTTTAAGGGCACTGATTGTTTTTGATAGAAAATTTATATTTTTACTAAAATGTACTAAAATACCAAAAATAATGACCAGTTATGTAGCCAGCACTATTAGACACTCGTTTATACAGTTTATCAGCAAAAAAAGTTGATCTGGGGGTGAGTTGCTCTTTAAAGTCAAGTGATCTTAGCTATAGCAGTCCACATCTCCTAATGCACTATGTTGCAAACAAATTAATAGTATCAATATGCAACAAAATAAGAGATAAGACAGTTAAGGCTACCAGAATTCTCATGCAATAACATTTTGGAGTAGAATAGTTATACAGATTAAAATTTATTTTTTTATAACTGGTTGTAATTTGATAAAAGTAGCTTTTTCAATACACATAGTTCAGTCGAAATATGAAGTAAAAAGCAAAATACAGAATATAAGACAAAACAGAGAACAGATCATCTTTTACCCTATATGCCTATCTCCAGAAAGGATCAATATAATATCAAGATGTTGATTTTAGTCATTAAAGACTTGATAGTTGACTAGGAAAAAATAGATTGAAAGCTCTGTATTCAAAAGACAGCATCAGGTGAGCTTGGTACCATGGAAAATGATGCCTTATTAGTAAAGTGATCTAAAATATGTGGTTATTCTTATTGCTGCAGATTTGCTTAACAGGAAAAGTGATTTAGTTCATACTAAAAAAAAATCTCTGTACACTTAAAGCATGTAAAACCAAGGTCAAGTTTCTTGTTTGTGCACACAAACATGGGATATGAAACTGCTTCTGGTTTTACAACAAGTTATCACAAATTGTGTTTTGTAGGAAAATGTCAATATCAGTGATCAGATATTTTTATTAGAAGCCCCATACTTACACTACACTGTTGCATGTTCAATATCACCCCAAATCTCTATTTTAAATCCCAGATGTTGAAGACATGCATCTAAATTATGTGCAGGTCTATTTCTGTACTAGGTGATGGTATCTGACAATAGTGAAGACACTCTTACAGCACTTGTAATTTAGCAAGATGTAGATAAATCCCTTCTTTATACAGAGTGCAGTATTCACTAAAACAAACCTCCATGCAGAAAGCCACTGTGAGCACAAAGGCAGGTTGTCACAAAAGGGAAACCGTATATCTTAACATAGTAATTTACATACTGTGTCAGTCGATGTGGTTTTGTCTCTTACTCTTGTTTCCTCACCTAACACACACATGCACACACACACGCACACATACAAACTTTACAGCCTGCTGAGCAAACATTATTCACTCTAACAAGGAGAGGCTAGGATCCATGGCCACATTGACATTTTCCGACAGTAATGGTGTGTTTTCATTTTCGCTGATGATATGGCGGCAATTGACCCACGTTGACATTTATACACTATGTAGTTCAGCCCGAACACACTGATTGGCCCAAGTCTCATTTCACCTGTGCTGATAGGTTCCTGATTGGTTACTATGCCAACATCTGAGGTGACCACAGAGCAGACTTCCCGTCGTTTCTCATTGTAATGCATGCACAGTATTTTATATTTCAATCAACATGCACATTTGCATCATTGCTGCATCCTGCTGTTTTACCTATAATCAAGAAAACCTTCCTACGGTATGTGTTACAGCTATAAAGCATTTTATCCTCCAGCAGCACAGCAGGCGATGTGTGTGAACTCCTAGCTTCTATCTGCACACCAAACAATATAGAGCCAATAAATTCACACTTTTCTATCAGCTAATAAGCCTCTGGCTTCTATACTTTGCCATTTTATACTAGTAAAGGTCTGGCTTACCAATCAGCAGTCAACTTCATAATAAACTTGAAGCCTACTTTATGAAAACTGAAACATAGGCAAGAATATTTTTGAAAAAAATGTAAAACATCTACTATTTTGCCTGTAAATCCAGTCTAAGCTTTGGTTCCAATTCAGAAATAATGAATAAAGAGATTATCAGCATTTAAAAGTGACATTTTATAGACATTAAAAAGTGACATTTTATAGATGATAAGCTGTGTGATGGTGTTAGGACATTAAGGTTGTAAATTCTCAATTCAGAGGGTTTTAGAGTAGGAAATAAATACTAGAAAATACAGTATCAGAATGAATTTAAATAACAAAGCAGCTCTGTGCTTGTTTTTGATTTTGGATCTAAGAGGTAAACATGTCTAAAAATTGAACTTGCACAGTGGAGTTGGGGAAGATTACAAAAAGATGATTTTTTTTGTATGCTTTGAGCTTTGTGTTATTACTTTCATTTTTCTGTTCTAAGTGAGTGTGTTCGTCTTTTTCAGGGTCTATACGTGCGTATCCGCTTGTGTCTGCGCATTCACTAATCAGGCAGGGTGGTGCCGCAATTCTGAGCTGTGAAAAGGTCAAATGGTGACCTTTGTCTGTGATTTCTGGGCCGAAATGAAACATGATGTGAGCCGCACCGAACGGATTACACGCACGCACCCGTTCACAATTGCAAGCACACGCCAGATTACGATGTCATTGTGGTTCTGACCCCTGTTTTCTGACCCCGCTTTACTCTGAGAAATCCAAGCTGAAATGTTCTTTATTTTGTTCTTCCGGCGCTCTCAGCAGTTCGTTTTCCCCCTACTCCACTCCCATTAACCCCAGCCAGAGGACTTCCTTTCGCTGATGGAACCATTCCAACTGCCTTTGACACATAGTTTGGTGTGCAACAACTGCTATTAGCTGGTTTTTGTGGCAAACGGCGCAAAAATGCCTTCCTCCTTTGAGTCTGTTGCCCTCTCATGACTTCATCTGATTGCAAGTAGCAAAGCAGGATAAAAAAGACATTTTCAAAGACATCGACATGCATACAGAAAATAAAATATATCTAGCACCGCTTTAGGGAAGAAGATTTCAAAAGCATAGGATTGTTGAGAGTAAAATATATTTTTGATCTGGTGATTGAGAAAAAGAGTGGCATATGGATATTTAAATAACTGGATTTTTAAATTAGTGCTGTAAAACATCACTTGCCACCTTACACATGTAATACTCCACTACAAATCATAGATCTGGTAAAAATAAAGACATTTCGTCAGTAAATAACTTTATACAGTATTTTTTAATGTTTTGTGGCCACAGTGGCCTTTATTTGAGGTGGATAGTACAGAAAGGGGGGGAGAAGTGGGGGAGAGACATTCGGCAAAGGTTCCACGGGGCGGGAGTCGAACCCGGGACAACTTCGAGGGCTGAGACCTCTGAACTTGGAGCGCCTGTCTTAACCACTTCACTATATTACACCATTATTATGCTAAAATATCATAATACACGGGACACAAGCAGTCAAATTGGCTTCTATTTAACCTTATAGCCACCTTAATAATACAAACAAAAGTCCAGGGCATCAACAGAAATGCCTTAACATTTACCAGACATCCTGATGCCAGCCTAAAATAGGTACAGGGCCATGAAAAACTATTTGCCCGATCCCAGATTTCTGTTTCTGCTTTTTTCTCAAACTTTCATGTTTCAGATCATTAAATGTATTTTAATATTTGATGCAGAAAACCTGAAGAAATAAAAAAAAAGTGTTTTCACATAATAGGTTTATCTATTAGAGAGAAAAGCTGTTCAAACCTACCTCATCCTATGTGACAAAGTAATTTCTCCCTAAACATAATAACTTGTGCCACACTTTAATGCAACAAACTAGTATGAAGTGTTTGTGATAACTTACAATGAGTTTTTAATGTCACCTCTGAGGAATTTTGGCCCACTCTTCTTTGCAGAAATGTTTTAATTGTGCCACTTTGAAGCTCTTAAAGCATGAATGGCCTGTTTAAGGTCAGATCAGGTCACAGCATTTGATTTAAGCAAAGGCTTTGACTATGCCAATTAAATACCTTTTTTGGGACTACCTGGTGTGCATTGGATCATTGTCTTGCTGTATAAAATCACAAACTGAGGGTGAGACATTATTCTTAGGGAGTTTCTAATAGAGAGCAGAATTCATGATTCCATCAATTAGGACAGATTATCCAGGTCCTGAAGAACCAAAGCAGCCACAGACCATGACACTACCACCACCATGTTTGACTACAGGTATTATGTTCATTTTCATGTTGTTAGCTTTATGCCAGATGTAACAGTACATAAACCTGATGAACCTGACCAAATGAGCCATGCAGTTCTTCAAATGTTTTTCTGGGTTCTTTTTGTGACCTCCCAGATGAGTACTGGATGCTCTCTTGGTTTACCTTTGGTCGTTCTGGCACCCCAGTTTTTTCTCTGTTTGTGGTCAGTGGCTCTTACTGTGGTTCACTGCTTTAAAAAATGTCCAGACCAATAGATGTCAACAGCATTGTTTCTTATCTGTTGTTGAATTTCTGTAGATTGGGAGTGCATGTGTTGCTTTTTGAGGTCTTTTAGCCTGCTTTATGCTGACCGAGTGGTTGTTATTTTAATAAATTGTGAGAGGGGTATAGTTTGAGGAAGATCATATTTTATGGAGTATATTTGCTTAACAGGGTTACATACAGTAAAGAGTGAGAGTAGGCTCTGCAGCTAAAGAGAGCAGGTGAAAAGCAACTCTGGCCATCTGCCAGACCTAAACTCATAATGCTGTTCTGCCTTTGATCAGCTTTTCCTTGGAGCACACACCATTTAATTTTCATTATGAAACAGTGTGTTAAACAGATGTTTATAGACTCATAACGTTTAACAGAATTTAGCCGCACCTTGTTTTAGCGTTCTTTTGAGTCAGTGGTATTCCATTTGCTGTATTCGAGTGAGGCTAGAATTTAACTGTTGGTCTTTTGGAGAAAACAAAGGCAGCCACCTCTTTTTAAAAGTCCCTTTTTCACTTTCCTCTGTGTGAAACCGATCCCAATTGCTCTATTGACTTTGACCATTTCCTGTTCCTGTCTGAGAGTGGGCCCTGGGGACCGGTGCTTTAGCATAGATGAACTCTGTGCTGATTGGGGGGGACATGCTCACTTTACAGGGACTTGCACAGATAGAAGCAGATTCACTGGGGTGACGTTCTGGTTTTGTATGTTTTTTAACTGATGCTAGTTGACAAGAAAACCAGATAATTATTTTCGATTCTTTTTTTCATACTTTTCTGAAGGGAATCTATTCTATTACTTGTCACTTTGCTGCTGTTACAGCTGAAACCCCCTTTGTGGGACAATAAAGAATTACTCTAACCTTTTCTAATCTATTCTATAAGGCAAGTTTATTGGTAAAATCGCTTTCATACGCACAACATTCAACATGCTTTTCGGGTCAAAATCGACCATTTGAAAGTACTCATGGACCTTTTTTCAGTTACAACTTTTGTTGTAATTAATTTTACTTTTCAAAGGATTTAGCATTCAGAAAATTTAGTATTGTGACTACTATGGACAAATTCTGCATGGTTATCATGCTAAAAATGTGAAAAAAGTATTTTTACACATTGACACTGCAGCATAACAAGTATTAAGTTTTCCTGCAGCATAAATGTCATCAACATTATTAATATTAGCAGTAGTAGTCTTGTGCTGCCTCACAAACACAGATTGGAATGTCTTCTCTTTTGCTTTATATTCAATTTTAGCTTTAAAGTTTTATCATTAAACTGAGATCGTTTCTCAGTGAGGTTACCTTTATAAAGGTAAAATTAGAAAATACAGAAATATAATAAGAACCGGAATTAGAAACAATGCAAAATTTGATATTTGCATATTTTGGAGTAGGGTTATTATGCCTGCCAAAAACCTATGCCTACAACAATAGAAATTTACCAGTAGGAACATTTACTGGACATAAATTGTTTCAAATCTGTAACCACAAAATGTATGTGTGCATCACTTATGGCGTTCCCGGTAATAAGATTGTTTCTAAAGGTAAAGCGAATAGTGATTAACATAGTGAACAAATTTAACAACTGTACTTTAATAAATTAAGTCACAAGCAGACTTTTTACAAGTTGAAGGAATACTGCAAATTATTTTAATTAGCCGTAAAATGTGTTGTTTGAAGAGTGTAGTATAGAGTTTTAAGGGTCTCACTGTTATGATTTTAAAGAAGTTAGTTCAACTGTTGTGTTGATGCAGATTGTTAAGCGCCTTCAAGTAAAAAGTCTTGGATTAATTCTATGCCTGTTCTGCTGATGGTAAGGAAACTATTGGCTAAAATGCTGATGGTCCAAGCTCATAACAAGTTGATCGTGCTTACTTAGACGGATAGAGGGTACTGGAGATAGAGGACTACTGGAAGTTTTTCCTTTTGCATGCAGTAAGGACAAAAATATATTTAAAACCCTTTCTTGCCCAGTCAAGAACTCTGATAACTCTTTTGTTTTTGCTATTTTTGTCACTTAAAATGTTTCAGATCATCGAACAGTTTAAAGACAACCTAAGTGAATGCAACAAGTTTTTAATTTAGGGTTTATATATGGAGGGTAAAAAAGTTAGCCACACCAACCTGACTACATGTGAGAATTTATTTACAGCCTTTTGTTAAATAATAAAGGGACTGTGGTTAACCACATTTTTGGCTTCCATTTCAGTTGCCTGACCTATGGAATCACATAATCACTTGCTATATTTGGTAGGCCGAAAGATTTGTAGAAAGAAAACACATAAAGATAAAGTAATTGCTATCTCTCCTCATGGAAAGGGTTAGGAAATCATTTATAAGGCTTCTAGAATCCAATAAACCAAAAGAAAGAAATTATCCACAAATGGAGAAACGATGACACAGTGAGGAACCTTCTAAGGAATAGCCGGTCTATATAATTTAATGTTAGAGTGCATCCACCACCCAATCAGGAGGTCACCTTGGAACCGAGAACAACATCTAAAGCTCTGTAGGCCTTACTTGCTTCATTTAAACTGAGTGTTCATGATTCAAAAATTAGAAAGAGACTGGACAAAAATGTCATCCATGGCAGAGCTCTAATGGCACATTCACATCGGTCAGCGGGTCCAGGCGTCAAATCGCTCAAACGGACAAAAGTCGACGCTTTAAAATTGAAACTTAGCTGCTTGCACACTTTGTAGTCTGCGTCAGCGCGTCACGTCATTACGTCAGCGTGCAGGAGTGGATTTGTCTGTTGCTAGTTGTTAACAACATGGCGGATCATGTCGAGTGGCTTAGGTTTATTTAATTAATAAAGCCACACAAGCCAGACAACGTCTAAACACATAAGAAAGTTAAAATAAAAATATTTAACTGCTTACCTGGCACGCCAATATCCTCCGATATCTTCCTCCAAATAAGATTCGATCTCTTCCTGTCTTTGTAAAAAGACGAAGACGGGTCATACACTTCACGAAAATTACACACAGCGGCGAGTTGATCCTCCATCTTGAATGAATGACTTGCCGATCCACCCATGGAAGGAGTAACTACGTCAGTACAACGAGTCGCTCTGATTGGTTGACGCGCCGCGTTTGCTGCCCGAAAGTTCAGTTTCCCCAACTTCACGCAGCAGCTGCTCCGACAGTCCGTCAATTAATTCGAGCAGCAGTCGCGTGGATGCGCTGATGCCAGCTGCGCCGATGCGCGCAACTTGCTGCGGGGCAGTTTGGCGCCCACTTGATGCGTAGATACCATAGACTTGCATGTAATCTAGCTTCCCTGCTGCCTGGACGCGCTGACCGGTGTGAACGTGCCATAAGGCCAAAACTGCTGCTGGCACTGCTACCCTAACACACACAGGCTCATCCCAAATCTGTCAAAAAACATCCTAATGATCCCCAAAACTGTTGTGAAATTATTCTGTGGAATTTTTTAAAAAGGTATCCCATCAGATCTGGGATAAAGCTAACACATCATTTCAGAAAAAAACAACATTATATCAACAATCAGACATGGTGGTGGTAGTATGATGGAATCCTGAGTTCTTCCCTTTTGCAGAAAATCCTGTAGGAGAATGTCTGGTCATCAGTTTGTGACATTAAGCTCAATCATACTTGGGTGGTGCAGGAGGAAGTTAATCCAAAGCACACCAATAAGTCCACCTCTTACTGGCTAAAAACAAATTGGAGTTTTGGAGTGGTCTGGTCAAAGTCTGAGTTAAATTAAATTAAATTCATTTGTTGTGCCGTGATTTTAAACATTCTGGAAAACCCTCTTGAAACTGAATTAAAACAATTCTGCGTAGGAGAGTGGGACAAAATTCCTCCACTGTATTTACATTTTTTGTATTAATTATTATAAGAATTTATGGCCGATGTAGCTTGGATAACTTTTTACCCTTACCAAATGATAGAATCATAAAAAAAACTGCCTTTTATTTTACTCAAGATATTTTTGTTTGTTGTTATTAGCTTGATGATCTTAAACATTAAAGTGTGACAAAAACAAGCAAAAACATTTCACTGCACTGTACAGCTAAGATTTGTTTGTCTTTGCTGGTTGTGATATTCCTGATTTACTCCCTGATTCCTGGTTGCATCTGCCTGTGATATGTTGATAGACACATCAAATTTTTCATTCACAAAACACAGTTTTAATTGTTATTTAATTAGGTTGCCATTTAATCCTTATACTGATGTCAAGCAACAATCTAATTTGTTCTTTTTTTTTTTCATTGCAATGATTAAAAATGATATGAATCCTACAGAATGTCCACATTTTAGTGCACCAGTTGGGGTCTGTAACGTTTATTACTTCTCATGTTATTTCCTATTTCCTGTCTGTCACCTCTCAGACCCCCAACCGGCTGCGACAGCAGGCCCCTTTCCCTTACCCTCTCATCCACCCACCCCCCACCCCCGCTTTTAATCACACCAGGTTAATTAAAAGGCCATTGTGACTTACTTCGACCCACCCCTCTGGCTTTATTATCCCCTCGTCGTATACTTGCTCTGCTGCCTCAGCCACCCCCGGCCTTCCCTCATCACACACACACTCACACACTCTTTCAATCACACAGAAATGGGAGCTCACCTTGGCAATGGCGGGGAAGGCTGAGGGGACGAATGGAGGAAACGGGAGACAGGAAGGTGTGTGTACGTGCGTGGGTGCGTGCGTGCGTGTGTGTGTGTGAGTGGGGGCAGTCAGTAGGACTGAAACAAAGGTTTGTGGGTGGGTGTGTGTAGAGGGGGAGTGCCCAAAGTTCAATGTCATTAATTGGTCAGCATTTGAATATTAAGTGAAGAAGTCTGTTAATTAACGGTATAATAAAAGTGCTGCTGGGTGGAAGGGGGTGTAGGGACGGCTGGGTGGGTTGGGGGAGGCAGAGAGGGGGAGTAAAGGCGGACAGGCTGTGGAAATGGAGGGCATATGGCGAGATAGTGTGGAGGAGGCAGAGAGAGGGAGCGAGGCTGGGTGCGAGGTGATAAGAGGGAGAGAGACGTCCGTGGGTAAAGGTCTGGCAGTGGTAATTTGCAGAGAGCTGCGTTAATTGTCATAACCTTTTAAATGGCAGAGTTTATCGGAGTCCTCTAAATGTCCCCGTGTATCGCCACGGCAACCCTGGGCCTGTGGTGCTATGATTGGCCACCACAGACGAGCACTTAAGCTTGATGAGTTTTGAAGCAAAAACTAAATAATGAAACAAAAACAAAAGTTTATATATATATATATATATATATATATATATATATATATATATATATATATATATATATATATATATATATATATATATATATATACACAAAACAAACATAAATCCAAAAATGGGGGGAAGAAAAGAGGAAAAAATTGTGGCAAATCCTGGCCGAGCAATTAGCGTTATATATACATATATATATATATATATATATATATATATATATATATATATATATATATATATATATATATATAGTAGTCAGTTCTCTAGTGTGTGCATGTGTAATAGTGTGTGTCCATGCAATGTTTTTAATTTAGCGTCTTTTTGTGTTTACCTTAACATTGACTGACATTCACTAATTGCTCGGCCAGGATTTGCCACAATTTTTTCCTCTTCTCTTCCCCCCATTTTTTGATTTATGTTTGTTTTTGTACTGCGGAACTGCAATTCAAATGCAAATGAACAAGAATGAGAGAGGTGTTTTTGGAACGGTTAGGACAATCATAATGGCTCAAAAAAAAGAGAGGGGTGCGATAGTTAGCTACGCGGCACCCTAGGGGCCTCATTTAGCTGCCATTTGTTAGGAAATGCCGCTACATTTGTTCCTGACTTCAGACTTCACAGACTGAAAAAGAAAACAGACAGTACCCCCAAAAAATGTCACAGTCAAAGTCACGCTCGCCAGCACACTGCGATCATCCCTCAGTGCTTTAGCAAAAGTCATGTGGGTGTACAATGGTTATAACGGTGTGCCAAAGCAAGTTGAAGTGAACGGGCGGTAGGGCTTGTCGTGACAGAGACTTGCAAAGCTTGTGTGAAGTGAAGACAGGCTTTGATTTGATTGGCTTGTGTAGGAGAATAAAAGCAAAAACCTTGGCAATGTTAGCTCCATCTGACATCATCCCTGAGGGAAAGCCCGTAGAAATGCAGAGGAGTGTGTGGAGTAAAGTAAATGTGTGCATATTAATTTTCCACTGGGTTTCCAAATGTGTTTATTTTTCCTAATGAACGCTTTCCTTGTGGTTGTGTGCGTGTGTGTGTGTGTGTGTGCATGTGTGTGCGTGTGCACATGTGCATTGCATGTACATGTGTGGATCTTGTGTCAGGGCTCTGGTCCTTTCTTGTAGTTTCTTTGAGCTAAAGGTCAGGGGGATTGCTGAGATAAAATCCAATCTGAAGGACACGGCACTAGAACAGGCCCTGCTACAAATGGACCTATTAAGATAGGCTGCAAGCACACGCAAACTCACGCACACACACACACACACACACACACACACACACACACACCACCCAGTGTTAAAACCATATACTGATGCAGACATAATACTATACACAGCTTTTTCCTTTCAAACGTTCCCCTTTTCCAGTTACAATGAGCCGCAGCTGGTCAGATTGTCCAGTAAAGTTATGAAAGATGGTATGGGCTTGCAAAAATCAAATTTTTTTTTTATCTAGAATAGTCCTAAAAGGATTATAAAATAATACTGTAAAACATGACACATTAGAGCCAAAAACTGTTTTTTGATTTTTTTCAGATTCATAAAAAAGCTGTAATCGGTTCATTCTCGCTCCTGAATAATGTTTCAGTCTGATTAGTGTAAGCTTCTCTGCGTATCTGAACGTCTAAACCAAAGCATGCTGTTGAATATGGATGTCCCACTCCCCGCCCCCTGCTTGATTTGAAAAATATATTTTCCTGCATTGTTTTGTTATTCTACAATGATTTTAGCACATTTCTCTTGTCAACAGCTTAGCCAGTATAAAGTTAAACAAGTATATTTTTGTATATGGTAATAATAGAACAAGAAGAGTTGTTAAAAAATCTTTTTACATACCTTTTATTGATATTTAATTTTTTGCATTTGGTTATTGATTAAATGGAAATCAGAGACATTTTGATTTTAAAGTGGCTTAAGGTAAAGGTGTCATACAGCACCATTCAAAAAGTTATCCTGCCCTTTAAGCTTTTTCAGATTTTGTCATAACCGACCTTAATATATGTTGCATCAATTTGATGTGACAGACGAACTAAATGTTTTGCATAACTGTGAAAGGACATTCATGCATTGTTTTCAAAAATGCTCCATGCACATGACCACATTTTGCTAAAGTGACAGCTGCATGTCTTTTCTGGTTTGTCTCTACCAGCTTTGGACATCTACACTAAAATTGTTGCCCATTCTTCACTGCATAACAGATCACAGTGAGACTGTGAACATTGATAAGTCCGCTGAAGATTCTCTTGTATTTAGAAACTTTAGGTGACCATTCTTAGACATGAATGTTTTGATCCAAATTACAGTGATATTCAATACATTAGAATATTTTTGGAAAGTTTTTTTTTTATTTCATGTAACTGAAATCACAAAGTGAAACATGTTATATAGATTAATTACACAGAGACGGATGTTTTTAAGCCTTTTGTTATGTTAATTATAATGCTTTTCTGCTTCCAGCTAACTAAATAAACTACAACTAAGATTAGAATATTACATCAGACCATTTAACATTTTATTGCATAAGTGTGGGCTTAATGAAACGTATAATTAATACCTACTTAAAGCTTTTTATTTTTTAAAGTTACTTTTAATCTGACAAACGAGGCTCTTTATAATTTATATTCTATTATGTTGAATATGACTGTAAATTTGAATGCAAAAATACAGTTAAATATGAAGCAATAAATATATAAATTCTATTATAGATCCTGTAGTATGTTTATGGTCATTTCCTGCTGGGTGGTGAACCTCCCTTTTAGATTTAGCCATCCTCTCACAAACTCTGTCCAGCTTTCCTGTCCCTGCTGAAGGATAGTATCCCTCATATTATGAAGACAAACTCATCCCCATAGCTTGTGGTAAACTACAAATGGGACTTGGGTCATTTTAACAATATAATACACAACCAAAGGTTATCCTGTCAGCAGATTATCCTAGCTGACCTGGAGATCTCTAATGCTTCGTTTTTACTGAGCAGTACGGCACGGGTCAGTGTGGCTTGGTATGCTATTTTATGGTCCGACGTATTCAGAAAAGCGTTTCCATCAGTAGTTAGTCTGGGTAGGCGGGGTTAAACCCATATGCCTAACAAGGCGTCATACTGGAGCAACGACAACCGTGAAGTGTATGTCTTGTACTTGTTGCAAGCAGTGACATTTTTCTGTCTGACGATCAATGAACTGTTTTGTGTGACAGCAGCAGTTCCACTCTTACCGTACCGTACCATTGTCCCAAGGACCTACAACTGAAGGGGGCTTAGGAATGGTGTGGTATGGGTTGGTTATATGGGCCACTTTAATAATGGAAACTGACAAAATAGTGTACCGAACCGCACCAATCTGTGCCTCTCAGTGGAAACGAGGCATAAAGCTCCATCCATCCATCCATCCATCCATCTTCTTCCGCTTATTCGGGGTCGTGTCGCGGGGGCAGCAGCTTAAGCAGAGTGACCTAGACTTCCCTCTCCCCAGCCATTTGTTTCTGCTCCTTGGGAGGAATCCCAAGGCATTCCCATGCCAGCTGAGAAACATATTCCTTCCAATGTGTCGTGGGTCTTCCCCTGGGCCTCCTGCCAGTGGGACGTGCCCGGAACACCTCATCAAGGAGGTGTCCAGGAGGCATTCTGACCAGATGCCCAAGCCACCTCAACTGGCTCCTCTCGATTTGGAGGAGCAGCGGCTCTACTCTGAGCCCCTCCTGGATGACCGAGCTTCTCACCCTATTTCTAAGGGAAAGCCCAGACACCCTGCAGAGGAAACTCATTTCAGCTGCTTGTATCCGTGATCTCGTTCTTTCGGTCACTACCCAGAGTTTGTGACCATAGATGTGGGTAGGAACGTAGACAGATCCTCTCTCTTTACCATGACAGACCGGATTCAGTGCCTGCATCACTGCAGACGCCCCACCAATCTGTCTATCGATCTCCCGCTCCATTTTTCCCTCATTTGTGAACAAGGCCCCAAGATACTTAAACTCCTCCACTTGAGGAAGGACCCCATCCCCGATCCAGAGAAGGCACTCAACCCTTTTCCAGCTGCTTCTTTAAATATTTTTTTAACCGCCTGTCTGTGTAGGTGGATGGTCATGTCTTGGTAGGCTGTGCTATTCTCTCCCCATGTTCGGATGATGAATTAAGTGGTGTGTTGTAAAATGTTCAAAGCTTTGGACATAGTTGATTTTTAACCTATACCTGCTATAAACTTCTCCAAGACTTTAACCTTGACTTAGCTGCTGTGATCTACATGTATGGTATGAAATGTATTGTATGGTCTTCATAATGCTGTTTGTTCACTAATGTTCTCTAGCAAACCTCTGAGGCATTCAAAGAAGAGTTGGATTTGTACTGGACTTTATTCACTAATTAGGTGACATATGAAGGCAATTGTTAGGACTGGATCCTATGTATCAGAAGGGGGACTGACTACATAAACATAGCTCAGTTTTCAAATTTTTATTTGGAAAAAAATGACAACCAGACATAATTTTCCTTCCACTTGACAAATATGCATCACTTTGTGTTGGCTTTCTCCATAAAATCTCAATAAAATAGATTAAAATGTGTGGTTATAATGTGACAAATTGTGAAAAAGTTTAAAGAATACTTTTTTTTTTGCAAAACATTGTATGTACTTATGTGTAAGAGATATGTATGGTGAAGTAATGTGTGTTGCATCCGTATGGGAGCCTCTCTTAAAGAGATGCAATTAGGCTTAATTTTTAATGAATATTAATGGCATTAGCATGGTATTTGATAGAGATTTGCATCTGCCAAGGTGCAGGTGAAAGGAAGATGACTAATTCATTTGGTAATCATGAAAAGAACAGTGGAGACGGGGAGAGATGAGGAAGGGAAGGACGGATGGGACACTGATGAGGACTGAGAGAAGGAAAAATGAAGAGGTATCCCAAAAGGTGAAAAGGGAAAATTCATTTAAAAAGGAAAGTCTTGAGAGGGAAATGTGTGGACCAGCAAAGATGAAACATACCAAGCCATTTTGACTCTTGCAAAGATGAAAGCTGTTCAAAATGAAGCAAAATTGAGCTATGTGACAACAGCCCTGAGTTTTGCACACAAAAAGTAAAAGTGCCAAGAGCAGAACGAAGTTGTGCACAAGGGATTCAAATTTAAAAGCTAAAGAATTAAAAAATATACTTATACTGTGACAAGTTTTGTTTCTGTAAGGCACATGTAATACTGACTGTTGGAAGATGAAAGATTAAGTTTTACACCAGTCGAAAATCAGCTTAACTTAACATCTGGGAATTTTGTTGTTGGTTGCTTTCTGTTTGTCATCCACTGACATAAAACGGTCACATGCCGTCATGCTAGTTTCTCTGCTTTTCTGTTCCAAGAACATGAATTAAAATGAGCTGAGCATGGCGAGCGCTTCACCTGGCTCCTCTGTCAGAAAGTGTGGATGGCAACCAGCCAAAAAAGTCCCAAAAGAACATCCTTAAATGAGGTGAAAGTCTCAAAAGGGAATTGTGAAACTGATTAGTGTTTGAGGTATCGCCCCGTTTGCTAATTTACAACAAAAAAATCTGAACAATGTTTAAACTATTAACTTAGAAGCTGGATGATGATGCTAGCTACTTTTAAAACTGGGTTTGCTCAAATTTTGGATTACAAGAAAAACAACAACAAAAAACAACTGTCTGCGAGTAACAGGAACGCATTTCTGCTTTCCGCTCCCTGCCTGACTCTAGCTCACTTGCGCCTAATTTGAGTTGCTGGTGCAATATTGATTTACTTCTGCATAAAACCTCTCCGGCTCTATATATATTACACCACATTCAGCAGTCATCTATTCAATCAAATCTAATATTACACTGCCTTTCCACACAGCTGTCTAATAGCATTTAACTCACAGTTTGATTCCTGCATTCCCTCATGTACTTCAAACGCTTTCCTTCAATATCCTTCATTCGCTTCCACTATGCCAATATGAAGTCTTTTCAAAAGAACTGAGGATGAATGAGTGTCGCTGTGAGTGTGTATGTGTGCATGAAGACAGGATTAGCTGTGGCCTTAGGCTTAAGGTATGGAGTGGAGTGTATTTTAGAGGCTTCTAAATTAGCTGGGAAATGGGATTTTGAGACAATGGGCTGTAAAAAAAAAACTCAAATGAAAGGACGCACTCACAGCACTCCTTCATTTGGTTTTTATGTACTTTCGCTCTCACTTTTTCAATTCAGCTTTAATCTTTTTTCTCTAACCTTTCAGACTTCCCTTTCTTTTCTCTTTGTATCCCCTGTCTTCTGTGTTCATAATATATTTAACTGTTATGACGTAAGAACATGAGCGTAAACAGTAGTAAGAAGCTAACCTCACTTTGACCCACTTAAAACCCCCAGAGTACATACACACACACACACACACACACACGCACATGTGTTCTCACTCACACACAAACACTTGAGACTCACGCCTGTGTAAATATTGAACTTGAGTCAGCAGTCTCTCTTCTATTCTCGGTTCCCTGTGTGTGTGCATTTTTGTTCATGAGCCGTCCACGTGTGCGTCCACTCATCAGAAGGCCACCACACATCTCTGTGTCCTCTGTACCTCCTGCCTTTATTTACCTGTGGAGGTGTATTTGTGTCTGTGCAGGCCTTTTGCTTCAAACACATCCAGCCATGTAATAAAAGGCTGATGTTGGGCATGCATCTATGATGTTTGTGTGCACATATAAACACAGCTTGCCCAGGGGGCTTGACACAGAAGCCAACATAGAAAAACCTCTTCTGTGTTGTGGTCCTGTTGTTGAGCATCTCTCAGTGCCCACCCACCTCAAGGAGAATGTACTATCCACATCTGGTAGTTACTGCCCCCCCCCCCCTAGCTTTCAGACATGCTTAGGAGGGTTTTTGTGCTCATACATACATGTTTTGTATCGGAGTAACAGAGTGTGATGTGTCCCAGTTTTTACACTAATGGTGTGTACATTTTGGTCACTGTTTCATTCTCATGTTTATTGCCTGTAATGAAGATTGTGTTTCTACTCTCTATGATTAGGAGTTGTAACAAGATTCAAATCAGTTGTTAATTTATATAGCAATTCACAACAAATATCATCATAAGGCTTTATACAAGACAAACAGGTCTTATTACCTCCACTAGGAGGTAATGTTTTTCTGTCTGTCCGTCTGTCTGTCTGTCTGTCTGTCTTTTCTGTTTGTTTATTAGCAAGATAACTCAAAAAGATATGGACAGATTTCAATGGAATTTTCAGGAAATGTCTGCAATGGGACCAGGAACAATTGATTACATTTTGGGATTGATCAGACATGAAGCGTGTATCCACCGGTGGGTGGACCAGCGGTGCTAACCTCCACTCCTCTCCCGTGTCTGAGAGCTCACAAGTGGCTCCCCTCGCGCAGCAGCCCTGCCACAGTTGGAGCATATGCAGAGCAAATTAATCATGCATGCGCAAATCTCCCATTGAATTCAGATTCAGTTACAAAGTCAAATACACTGCACAAAAATATAAACACAATGCTTTTGTTTTTAGTCCCATTTTTCATGAGCTGAACTCAAAGATCTGAAACATTTTCTGTATACACTAAAGAGCACTACTCTCAAATATTGTTCACAAATCTGTCTAATATGTGTTAGTGAACACTTCTCCTTTGCCAAGACAACCCATCCCAGCTTAAAGGTGTTGCCTATCAGGTACTGATTAGACAGCATGAATATTGCACAGCAGCACCTTGATATGCTACACCTGTAAGGTGGGATGGATCGGTTCATGATGGTTCAGTGTAGTTTTAAAAAATTTAAAAAGAATGCTCTGAAGTTAAGTTGACCATTAAATGACAAACGCCTAAAGAAGTAATTACTTTTGGACCTAAAGAGGAACTATCAATAGTCAGCACACAGCTTCAGTTAATACAGCTAGAATCTACTGATCAGGTCTGAAATCTAAGTGTAGTTATGGACTCAGACCTGAACCTCCAGGGTCACATAAAGGCAATATCAGCCTTCTATCACCTGAAGAACATTTCTAGGATTAAAGGACTGATGTTACCACGGGACCTTGAAAAACTCATCCATGTGTTTTTCTTTAGTCAGATTGATTACTGCAACAGCATCTTCACAGGTCTGCCTAAAAAGTCAATTGGGCAGCTGATCCAGAACGCTGCTGCTCGTGTTCCTCACTAGAACCAGGAAAGTAGAGCACATCACCCCAGTTCTAAAGTCCTTACACTGGCTCCCTGTTGCTCAGAAAATAGACTTCAAAATACTTTTACAAGTGTATAAATCGTTGAATGGCTTAGCACCAAAGTATGTTGAAGATCTACTGTTACTATACCAACCCCCCAGACCACTCAGGTCCTCTAATTCCAGTCTAGTCAACATCCCTAGAATTAGAACCAAACATAGAGAAGCAGCTTTTAGTTTCTATGCTCCTCTAATCTGGAACAAACTTCTAGACAACTGCAAAGCTGCTGTTCTTTTAAATCACAACGTATCTGTTTAGAGCTGCCTTTCAGTAATGTTTTCATGTATCATATGTTTGGTGTGCTTCTTTCTTTCTTGCTGTTTATACTTTATATGCTTTGTCTGTGTTTTACTGCTATTTTTATTTTACACTTTACTCATGAATTACCTTGTTGTTAAAATTGTGCTATACAAATAAAATTACGTTGCCTTGCCCAAAGGTTATCGTAAGAAGCCCAGATTATGGTAAATTGACGATTTTGCAAAAATGCCTCTTCCTGAGCTAATATGTAGACCTGTTCCTGGGTAGGAATGAGACCCATTTAAAAGGAAGAAACCCCCAGAACAGCCTGGTTCTGGTGGAGCTTCTTGCATGAGTACCGATCTGCCCTGACCAACTGAGAGTTGAGCAGACAGTAAGCAGACAGAAGAAAACACAGAGAAAGGAGTACTGTCTAAGGGGAAGAACTAAACAACATGAGTCCACAAAGTCGATGGCAGCTTTAAGTGGCCTCAAAGGGAAGAGAATCAGCTAAACATATAAGCAGTAAACCATGGGTACTTACTTTGGAAAAGTAAAAACAGACCTACAGAGTGCAGAAGATGGCACGTAGAAGCATTAATGGCTTCTTAAAGGAAAGAGATACACCTACAAATATCGGTCTGACTCAGGTATACTTTCCATGGAAAGAAAGATAACTAAGAGTGTGAAGAAAGTTGATGCAAACAAAAACTTATTAATATTCAGAAATTTAAATAAAGTAAATGCAGAAATTTGATGGCTCCAATAGCTCAAAATGGCTCCTATGTGATGTTTCTTTAGAGAGTAATGTAACTTAACACTTAAAGAGCAACTGATCCCCCCAACAGAGTCTTATTTGGCCCACATTTCCTGTTTGAAAAATGCGCCAAAAGGAGCTGTTGGCTGGCGGACCAGCGAGGCGCGGGGAGAGGGGTGGGCGTGGTCTGTCATTCAGTGTGTTTACATGCAGTAAGAGAAAGCCAAATTATTACTTTACGCCGTCCAACTTTTGTAATGCATGTATAAACCTTAGTCCGGCTGTAGTTAAGCCGAAATTGACTTCTCTTAATCGGATTAGTGCACCCAGATAATGCGGTGAGAAAATCGAATTTTTGTGCATGTAAACTCCAGCTGAGCTATTCACAGGAAGTGGCAAAACCGCAGAAGTGGTAATAACAACACCGGTACACAACAACACTGCAGCAACAAGGAGTGTAACACAATCAAACAGTACAATACTCATGAAATGTTCTGTGCTGCAGCATTGTTGTCGTCCATTTTATCTCTCATTGTGCATATCCTGCTTTTACTCTGTCTGCTTCAGTGCTGCCAGCATTTGTTTACTATCTTTGTGACACTGTAGTCCAACCGGAAGAATGACAGTCTGAAAGGGCGAGTGTCGCCACCTAGCGGTCTGAAGTCGAACGCACTTCCTTCAATAATTCGGTTTTCTGAGTGACATGTAAACTCGGATAAAGACTCTCTTTCTGGTTAAGCCATTAGTCCGATTATTGCCATAATTTGATTTAGATGTGCATGTAAACATACTGATTGACCAAGCCAAGGAAAACACTAAGCACCAAGCTCAGAATTATGAGGGGGGGAGTGGCAAAGTTGTCACCTCTGTTTTTTTGTTCATGGCAGTATTAGGTTCATCTGTGACTCGGTCCATGGAAAGAACCTGACTGGTAAGCTGTCCTGACCTGAATAAAGCCCTCCTACTATTTTACCTAAGTGGATGCCCTATTTCTATACACCTCAAAGGTAATGACAAAACATTAAGAGTTTTTTATTATTTTTAGGAATTTGCAAACACAATATTTTGAATTTACACTTTGAGATAGTAAGGATAGATACTGGTGATATAGCCACGAGTATAAAAACTCATGCATATAAGATTTGATTTTACGGACACTTAAATAAATTCTGTTTCATATTATTAATAGCTATCAAAGGAGTTTGTAAAGGTTTGTATAACAGAATGAAAAGAACTCTTTAGAAGGTCCTGATCATTTTTACATCATTCAAAGCCTTCCTGAAGCTAAAGTGGTTTTACAGTTAATAATAGACCAGTTTTCACATGATACATATCCTGCTGTGAAGGATTATCTCCTGCTGTAAAATAATATCACCTAGCTGACAGAAATATTGCCCACCTACTACAGTATAATCACACCATGGATAAGAAATCAAACTGGAGGGGAGAGATGGATTTTGAGTTGTGTGTGCTTCACATAAAGACATGGTTTTATGTGTGTGTGTTGCATCTGTTTATATGTGCGAGTGCCTGTGTGTGATCTCTTGCCGCGACTCGCTGATCAGTTATCACTAATCCCTCCACTCAGAGCTCTTTAACAAGTTGCCATTGTGCTGCTGACACTTTACATGATGGAGAAACGACCTTCATGGTGAATGAAAAGAAGAGGCAGAGAGAAGGAGGGAGAGACGCAGACGGAGGGAGCGAGAGAGGGCAACACCTCCGACAATGGAGGGAAAATTGGTTTACACTAGATAGGCTTGTGATTACAGAGGGAAAGAAAATGACTTGGATTGAACAATGGGACTGAGTGCGTGTCTTGATGTGGGTTTGTATGTGAGTGTGCATGTTTGGAGGATTAGTGGGTGGTTAGGCTGGATCTGGTTGAAATGAATTGGTTGGCGTGATGTGCTGATGGGTGTGCGTTTGGATGCTTCTGTGTATTTCTTTATACAGTGTTCTGTTTGTGTTTTGACTCTAACCAGGAACTTCAAAGTCTATTATAGCCTTGTAAACCTTAGAATCTCTAACAGTTTATTCGATCCCATCATCACTTTAACACAGCTATGACACTCCTGTTTTATTAGCAGCTTGTGGTGTTGACATGCTGTATATATGAAGTCGCTGATGTTTGGTGCAAAAAAAATATTCGACAAACATCCTGAAATGCTGTAGTATCAGAGGAAAAACATGTGTAAAATATCTGGCATACTTCAATAACATGTTCCTCGTTTCCCATTTTGAAGAATTTTTAAGAGAAACAGACCTGGGTTAAGATATTTATGCTCAGGGAACCAAGCAGTCATGAATTACCTATTAAAAGCTCCAAGAGCTCTTGTCCTAGAAAAGTAAAGTGGAAATGATTAAACTGATTCCGTTACATTTATTTTGTATGGGTAATCAGGGGCCTGAACAACTGTGGTACCAGTGATCTGGCAAAAAACATTTTTTCCTGACATGTGTTTTTTTTCTCCACTGAATAAACATACTTTTAATAGATGGTTAACTTTTCTAAATGTGTACTTATGTTTGTATAGCAAAGAGTGTGGATACATCTTATTTTATATGTGAACAGTTCCTCAACCCTTTTATATATTTAGCATGTTTTCTGGATTTTAACCTGCCACTACCAATTTTGGCCGATGTAGATTTTTCCATGATGTAGAACTATAGTATTAAAAGAGACAAGTACAATAATCATAATGTTTTGTAAGCCTTCTTGCTCTGTGCTGTAACAAGTTATTCATATTAGGAGCAGTGGTAAATTCACACCATGAATGCAAAAGTGCAGTCCCTGTAAAAGATGATTTTCCTAATATAGAGAAAAAAAAGCAAAATTATTAAAGTTTTTATTTTAAGCTTTATTTAGCAGCATATATATTAAAGGTTAGCACTTGTAACTGTAACACAGTCTCTGTGTGTATTCCATTGAGAAGCTCCTTGCCTTATCTTCCAAATCCAGCATGTTCTATGACTTTTTGTAGTCTGTTTACCCTTCCTGATATCTGCTGAGAGTCTAGTTCTCTCTCGCTCTGTCGCAGCTTTAATGAACCACATTTTTCAAAATACTTTAGAAACACTGTTTTCTTTTAAATACTGTCGTACAGTTCACTGATACTGAAAAAGCGAACTTTGAGTCTGTTTCCCACATTAACAGCGTCTACACTTGAGAGTGTAATCTGGCTGATCTTTCAGTGCATCTCTAAAAAAAACAGCACATTCAGTAGAAAAACAAAACGGTATCAAAGACATACATTTCTGCCGTTTTATTTCTCTTTCTCAATTGAACATCAGTCTGAATCAAAATGAAACCATACATGTGTGCAAGTATAACAGCAAACAAGTATTTCCTTTTTTGTCTATCATGTTAGGAGGCACAGCAGGAAAGCTACAATATTAGAGGACCTGCTCAAGGGAATTCTGGGAAGACCAACAACGAGGGCGGAGTCTCCCAGGACCGTCCTTCCAGTCTGCCGGTAAGCCTGCCATGTTTACCGAGGACCATTCCAAAAAGCACTGTTGTTTTAAGTCTACATCACATTAAAGCAACTTCCTCATGATACAAATGCACTTCACATTATGAAACCACAAAAACTTAAAAGATACGTTTTTTTTCCAAAATATGTAATATATTTCCATTTGACTCTGCAATGTTGTCTTTAAAGTCTTTTGTCTAATTCGACTCCTCTGCTCACCTTGTGACCCACTTCTTTGTCTGACATCTTATGGGATTCGACTGCTCATTTCAGACCTTACGTCTGTGTTTTGGCTGATGTTCATGCCAAAGGCAAAAAGGCCACTTTTCATCATGCCATGGCCCAACAACATACATCAACTGTCATGCACACATACACACCCACATGCACAGACAAGCATATGCACCAAGCGAAGACATTCCTTCTGAGCACACTCGAAGCCACATGCGCCAAACTCTTAATGTTTGGCTGAGTTTTAAAAAATCATTCAGCAGCTTGACTGGAGGAGTAATTGAGAAGAAATGGTGTGACCAGCTTGATCTGAAGTATGAGGGTTGCTCTGGCTTTTTTTGGCTCCTCTAATTGCTTTTTTATGCCATCATTTCTCTCCCAACAAATAGACATTTGCAAATGGTCGCAAATATTGGCACTGCTTCAGGTGTGTGCAGTTTAATTTACCAAATACTTTGGAGAACCCCCAGGAGTGGAGGAATAAACTGCTAGTAAAAAATAAATTAAGTGTGCAAACTCCAATTAGACTGTGAAATTCTCCTCATACCGGTTCTTCTAAAATTTGTGCATGCTGGTCGTTTCGACAGACATTGATGCTTGACTTTTCTTTGTTTCAAATCAGTGCTGACTTATTTGTCATTTGTCAAGGGATTCCAAACTGGCAGTGGGACACAATTTCTTCTCGTTTTCTTCCTAACGTACCAATAGTGTGTCATCTGGCTTCATCGTGGTGTTTCTCCTTTTTTCTTTCATTCTATTTGTCCCACACTTTTTTACCCCTTCTCCCACCTCCCATCTACCCCTCTAAAGCAGCTCCATGAAAGCTCTTTCGCCTCCTGATGCTATAATGAGAAATGGCCTTGATGTATCAATGTGTGAATCCGGAGCGAGAGAGAACAAGAACAAGCCGAGGAGCCACAGTAGTCGCGGGGGCCGATCTATTTGAACCGGTGCCACTATCACCCCCGTTATTCCCTCACCACTTTAATCCCAGCGTTTTACCCCTTTGGGTTCTCTGTGTGTTTTCACATCTCATCCCGAAGCACGTGGCTCGCAGAGATCCTAATCGGCAGCAAGTTTTGATGAGAGACACACAGAGATGGGGGGGTAGATAGTCGGAGATGGAGAGCAGGAGAGAGAAATTGCTCTGCATTTTGCGAGGCTCTTCTAGCAAGCTGTCACGGTGGAGATGTAACCGCTTTTTTTTCTCCCTCTATCTCTGTCTCTCTCCCTTTCTCACTCTTTCGTTGGCGTTTGATGTTAGATCTAAAGCTGCTGTCATCCTTTCTCCCCTCCTCCCTCTCCCTCTCTCTCTCTGCCAGGAGCGAGGGAGAGCGGGTCGGCGAAGTGTCATGTTTTTGTTTTGGGATGAGTCTGCTGTGTGATCTGGTGGGATTTTTGAAGATAGACCAAAGGGAAAAAAGGCTTCAGTAACTTATACGATTGAGAGTCATGATGTCTCTTATGTCTTTCAAAATGCAATGTGTTGACTATACATCACTGTGCAATTATGTATTGGAAGCTTTTCGGATTTAAAATCTGTTAATTTGGAATATTAATTACATTAAGGTGCATATATCATTCGTTCATGATAGTTATTCTGTCCCTTTTAAAGAAAGCTGTAGAGATTGTTAAGTTTGGAATGCTAAACTTTGGAATCAGTGTCTAATGCAATGCCAGTCTAAGACAAAAGCACTGAAAGTAAGTTTTGACATTTGAATTTAAGTACATGAGTTCAATATTTAAATTGAGAATTATTCAGTAAAGTGGAGGAAGTTGGAAAAAACGTATGAGAGCAGTAGCCTGGATACCTAACAAACAACCTCGTTTTGAGGGATTTAACATCGCTGGGTGTTGAACCCAGCCTGTCTGTAATTCACCACAGTGGTGATTGACCACCTATGACAAAAACTGATGCACAAAAGTGTCAGCACTCTCATTTCTTCAAACAACTTTGTCACCAGAGTACTTCATGTTTGCTAGCCATGAAGTGTAAGTGCAGGTCTCTCTTTTCTTTCACACAATCAGTTGGTCTTTGACATGTGAGGGTAAAATTGCACTGCAGTGATGAATGAAAGACACAGCCTGTCACAACATTTAAACTGTGTGACTCCATCTGCAATTAGTTTGCACACAGCAAGATGTCTTTTGGCCCTGAAAGTCAATTTGATCTACACATCGGAGATGGAAGGGAACCTAAAATATTCAGATATCATTTGCTGTGAAATTTTCTCTCCTTCATTTGGCTCCAACACAGAAAAAAAACTGAGAATCTGTAGCTAATTATTTTGGATGGACATGCAGGAGAAAATGTTTGGAGAGCAGATAAATCATGTTATCTGGAGAAAATTACTACTAATAAAAATGAAAAACCATTGTCAAAGAATGCTTTTTTTTACCTGATAAAACTTCATGCTCACAAACAGCACTTGCAGTTACCTCAATGACTTTTGACTCCATGCTCAAATGATCTGTTTTAGCCATGGCATAAACTGTACTGAGTCTACATCTCTCCTATTTGGGTTGTACTCTCCTTTAAATTGAACATTGCAATTGCTAAATGATCATTGGGACAAACATTATTTCAACAGAAATACTGTTTTTAGAGAATGATGAGAAATACTTTTTTCCACCTGTTTATTTTCACAAGACTCACCCATGTTTTCTGCATAGATGATCTTTGTAGAAAAGGGGTCAGTATATCTGTTTTCCATGTTGCAATAGTCATTCGGACATCCATTCAACACACTGTTTAGAAAGTGAAAGGTTCTAAGATGGTGTGATGATCTCATTCAAATGTTTGACTCAAAAGGAACTTTTAGCTTTAGAAAAGTACCTTTTGAAAATACCTTTTTACTTTCAAAAAATAAATAGTCTTATTTTGATTTATTTGTGATTCACACTCTCGAGATTATTAAACTGTTCAATCTCTAAATACCAACTAACATTTACATATGATGGCCATATGGGGAGGAAATTGGCTAAAGAATTAAGCCCACATGGGTTGCTCTGCTGATTAAAATAATAGACTTTATTAATTGTCCAACCTAGGGAAAATGTATATGAGCCCTTCAAACACATGTTGATTGATTTACATTTGGCTGTAAAATCCCATTTATTCCCTGCCTCTAAACTCCTAATCTGTTGCCACACTTCTGCTTTGATTTTGTGTGGGAATCATTACAAATTTGATTTTTTTTCCCCAGTCAAAGGTCATAACTTTGGAAGGACTCTGATTTGATTGCTTTTCTTTTCATGCCATACATCAGAAATCGCGGCTTAGATTGCACAGGGACTTGATGGAATCATGCTTTTCTCGGCTGAGTGGTGCCATTTTCAAAATTGCTCTGATTTCCCCAGGATGTGTGCAATTGCTGGTCAATAAAGGTAACATGTTGGTTTGCTGGCATTATGTTGGAGCTGGAGCGCGTGATTGGCACAAGCTGCCCCGTCGTCTCTTGCCTTGTTATTTCCTGCTGTGTTTGGTGGTGATTATTTGTGGGTGTGGGTGAAAGATCCAAGTTTTTTCTTCTCTCTTAACCATGTTTTCTCCACATCATTCCTTTGAATCTATTGCCTTAAAGTGATAGTTTGGGATTTTTAAAGTGAGTTCCTTTTAAAAGGTTATAAGCAGCCATGCATTTTCTTACCTGTAGTAGAACATTCACTTAATGTCTTTGCTTAGTACAAATTTGCTGCACCCACGGGCTCAAGCTAAAGGTTGAATTGAGAGGGACAAAAAATTAAAACTGAAGATAGGTCTGCCTTTTTCCGTATGTGGTTTAATATCTTATCATTTGTATTAGATCAAAAACTTCCAAAACAAGGTTATTCTTAAAAAAACTAGGACTGGGTCAATGGCATATAGAGCTTACAATAAAGTATATTTCAGATAAATGTATTGAAACAACATGTTTTAATGCCTGGTACCTGAAATGTTATAGTAGTTGTGGGCAATATGAAACGCATAAGGTAGAAATTATATAAACTTAGCCAAAAGTAGAGATTTTGACTATACCGGCCTACCTCGATTGCGCATTTTGATGATGTCATCAAGCTGTCATCAAGGAGAATAAATACTGATGTTCAGTGTTCGTCTTTGCACTACGTATTGCAAGCTTTAAAAAAAATGCTGTTTTCCATTCAACGGGGAAAAAACCTGTTGAATTTGAAGTATTTTAAATTCAAAGATGTGCAGCTGTATTTTTGTACGATATTAAATTTACAAATAAGTAACCAGGAAAGCAGACAACTTTGTGGGGGGTTAGATGTAGCTTTTAATTTATTTAACATATCTTCATCTTTACGTTGTGAGAATTTTTTAGTTGCATTTTTGGAAAAAAGATTAGGGTGTTTTTAAAAGCATTTTGCACAATACATGTTCTATAAATGGCATTTTAAACTTTTTTAAAGTTGTTCTGCTGCAATCTATCTGGAAAGTGGGAACGTTCACAAACTGTCATTCTGACATGTATAAAGAAAATAAAATAATATATTCCAATAGATATCGTTACTGCACATGCTTTACATTATATACATATATATATATATATTAATATATATATATATATATATATAATATAGATTTGAGGGGCATATCGCCCAGCCCTATGTTATAGCTTATACCAAAGATCACATAAAGAGTTATGTAATGCAGATAGCCTTTTACAGGGTTCCTACATGTATTTATTTCAAAATATTATACTTTTGCAGACTCAAATGTCTAAACTTTTACTTGAAGCCTTTTCTCCATTTTTAACACTGTAATACAAAATCTATACCTTGCATCTCCTTCGCTGGTAGCTATAGGTTCCACAAATAATGAAACAGCACTATAATTGTTATTTTTCTATAACATCAGAAACATCAGACACCATATGAATTACTTATATCCTGGACTTGCCTATTAGGAATTAACTATTCTAGACGGAATGCAGACTCTTTATTTGGTATTTATTTTGAAATTAAAGTTATCTAGTAACCAAGCATGTAATAAGAAAGGTTTTCAAAAAAACTTTTTAAAGGAACATGGGGCAGGATTTGTAAATAAAATAAACATGCATGTCCAGTTTTTTAATGCTGTTGGGTGATGAAGCGCAATAAAACAAAAAGAATTAGGCCACCCACGTATCGTTCCATTTTCTTAAACTGGCTGTGTGCTGCAGTTCGGGGCCCGAATTTTCCGCGCTGTCTTAGTGTGACGTCAATTGACACGGCTTGCGCGTTCTCGACAGCTTTAAAAGAGGAAGAAAAATGTTTGCAGACCTCCATTGATTCAATTGTGAGAATGGATTCTTCTGCAAGTGGGAAACGACAAAGGTCGACTCACAGCCCACTAAAAAGTGGCACTAAGAAAAAGAAGTATGTCACTGTGAAGAGATATGTTTTCTTTGTAAAGCGTTTGTGCACGCTCCTGTGTGGCTGGCTCCATTTACTTGCAGCGCCGGCCGCGTCGCTCGTGAGTTTTGTTTCTTCATTCTGCTCCATGCTCCTTTAAAAGTCATTTACCTAAAAAACAGACTTTAATTGAAGGTGTGATGTTGGATTATAAAGATAAATCATGTCAATTTAATCAAAATCAGTATAAAATCATTGCATTTTTGATGAGATATAAAAAAGAAGTTTTCTTATACTCTGTTTTCATTTTTTGTGTATTTATCCAAACCTGGGAAATGATAAAAGCTACTTTTTCAAACTGCATAGGAACTCTTCTTTTATAGCAATCTTGCTTAATAAAATCCTAAACTATCCCTTTAAACGGCTTCTTCTTTTGCTTCAATGAGGTGAGGACACAGGGTTTCAGACCCCCCACCCCCACCCTCACCCCAGCTTTCCGTCTCACTCCTGTTCCAGTCACTGTATGCTCCCAGCTCTCCTGCGCTCCCCTGACAGCCTGCCAAGCTGCTGCACAGCTTCCCATCTTCTGGGACATGGGAGAGGATGGCCATCCATGTGGAAAGACAGAGTGAGAGCTGGAGGTGGGAGAGTGAGGTGAAGTAGCAGGGAGCGAGAGGGGAAGAGGAAGGGCGTGAAGCGCTGAAGTGAAACGTGGTTATCTTTTTGTCACTTGTTCAGGGTGAGGGATGTTGAATTCAGGCTGTGGGGTTTCAACAGTGGTGTGTTATTCACACTGTTACACAAACGCGCACACACACACAAACACAGACACAGTGACAAAACCTTCTTGTATGTCTTTCAGAGCTCATTTGCTCCTCCTTGACTTATTTTCCATCAGATAAAAGGAAAAAAATTCTGAAACATAATCTGTGTTTCTTCCTTCACGCCTGTCCACGTTAGCCTTTTCTGTTTTTCTGAGTGTGAGGTCATAAAAGATTGACAGCGCACAGCTGGAAGAGCCAGCAGCCCTCCCTTTTCCTTCAACACAACCACACACAAACACACACACACACACACACACACACAGAGCCATCTTAGCGGATATTCAGCCTTTACTTTGATGCACATTCTGTCCTCTGTGAGCGCTTTCACACATTGCGTGTGTGTGTGCTCTGTCAGAGCATGTCAGTCAGTCAGTCTGCCTATACAGTATGTGCTCACACTCGACTCTTCCCACTGCTGAGTTTTATTTTAGAGTCCCCAGGCTGGCAGAGAGGGCCAGCAGGCAGCACAGAATAATGTCATGCAGCAGGGTTACATTCAGCCACATTAGAGTTTGCAGAAAAATCTAAGAAATGTAACAGAGATGCCAATATTTTGTACGTATTTATTTTTCCATATATTAATGTATCTATGTATACTTAATAGATATATGTATTAGGAGAGGGAGACTTGTAAATTCAAAGATTAGCTTTTTCTGTAGCCCTGATACCTATTCTTAGAACAGAGAGCATGCACCAAAGGCCACAGCAGGTCCCTGCCATTGCTGCCATCACAGCTCTGAGAATAGGACAACTGATCTGAAGCTGGTTTCACAGTCTGAGGTAGAGGGGATTGTCACGGTCCCACTATTCTTGAGCTTGTAAACGTTTTATTATGTTTGAATTAGTGTCACTTCATAATAAGAAAAGAAAATCCACCAGATGATTTCTACTGTATTAAACTCTTGGATTATCTCTTGTTTCTGAGCTTTCTTGGTTAATTCTTGTTCTTTCAACTAAGAATTGTTTCAGCATGAGACTCTCATAATATAATAAATGATTAAAATTAAAAAGTAAATATAAAAATACAGTCTTCAGTTACTTGGGTTGTTTATCAGTTTTGCTGCAACAAAGACTGCTACAGGAGATCCTTCCTACAGCCATTATGATCTACAACAACTCCTTGAAGAATTAAATAGTATGAGCTGCAACAACACTTAATATATATCTGGCATCAATAAAGTATTTTTGAATTGAATTTTTTTTAGCAATAGAGGGATTCTTTGTTTATCAACAACCCGATGCGTGTGCAAATGGTGTCACACTGAACCTTTACATAACTCCCTGGTTCCCATTGTTATTATTTTCAGTTATCTTGCAGCTGCAGTGTTGGTTAACTTGTTTGTTAGCCAAGGCTTGTGTGAAGTGATCGGTGAAGATTGTTGCATTTTTAATCATCTGCTGCTCGTTCCAATCTCGCTTCTTCTGATCAATTGCAACCAAAGATGCCTTTTGTTTGTCTTGAAAGGGGCGAGTCGATGGAATAGAACTTGCATGTTTTGTTATTTTTGTCCAAGTGATTTGTGCGACCAACGGCACAAGACATAATCACGTATCTCTCTACAGACTACACGTGCAGCAGATGAGGGAACAGGGCTGGGCAGTAAACCGAAAATTTACCGATACCAAAATGTATGACTGTAACTGACATAATTTTGCCCATGTCAGTATTTTCTGTGTTTTTAAAAAGAAAGAAAAAATATGTGTAGTTTGGCGATGATCATGTCCCTTTGAAGACGCCGCAGCCGAGCTACGTTATAGACGAGTTGGGTTGGAATCATGTGACTACATGCAGTCATGTGGCTCCATCCCATCCAGCAGTATCAACAACTTAGTTACTTTGTTGATTTTTTTTGCGAGTTTTAAACCCCCTTCTAGCGACTCTTTTTCAAAAAGGCGACTAACGGCGACTTTTTTTTGTGTTTTTGGATCAGACCAGGTTTTCCTCAAAATGTTCGCCAGTTATCAATGTAGCCCACATCGTTTGCAGGACATCAACCAGACAACCATTGGTGGAATGACAGCATGCAGTTAAACATGTCGTCACTGGTCCAATCAGGCAGGGGACCAGAAAAGATTACTGAGTCGCGAATTTTTTTTGCAGACTTACACCCCAAAGCAACACTTATTTTAGTGACCCACAATTGGCGTAACCTGGTGTCATTACCGCCAGCGTGAATAACAATCTTACTATATTTATGCTTATCCCATAGCCAGCAGTTTCAGGTATGATTTGATGTCGCCCATTCTGGCCTCTGGCAAGCATTTATCTGTTATCAATGGTGTCTCTCATATCCCGTTTCTGACTATGGAGCGGCTGATTACCGGGGTCAGCTTCTCAGTGGGTGTGCCGCTAAGCGAGAAAAAATCTGTTAAAAACATGGATAGGTTGGTGGTGGCCCATGGGCTAGGTTCTGGAACTACGCTTCCCACGTACCGCCAGCCAGCCGGCCTGAGGTCCAGACTGTGCGGGTTCTGTATGAGGATGGCTAGGGGGTTCTGTCCATGTTAGCTGCTGAGCTAATGGGCCTTGGCTATCTGCCAGTCAATGACTCGATGCAATTTGCTGCTATTACTTGAATAGAAAACTAAAACCGCGCCAACGTTTCCGCCCACCACACAGAGGCGAATTCCTAATGAGCTACTGCCACTCTTCTGAAGCTATGTCCTAGAAAAAGGCACAGGTTTTGTGATTTTGGCTAAAAACGTCATAATCATAACTTAAAGTCCACTGAGAACACCTAAAATAGCTCAAAAAGATGATCGGAGTGAGTCTTTAAAGGAATTTGGATTACTTTTGATTTTCTCAAATGTAAAAGTACTTTGACTATATGTGGAATACATTTAACAGAGATTCCCATGATTTTTTTTATTTATCTTTTGCTTACAGACTCGCTTTTGAATAGAAAAGCATAAAAAAATACAATGTATGGACTACCTACTTTACACTGACTATGCTTCTTTAAAGCGTCGTTTTTTACTTTGCTTTTTTTTACTCTTTATTGTGTTTATAAACATCAAAGAATTTAATTTTAAAGCATTGCTAAAATCTTTTAAATCCTGTGTCTTCTACTGTATCGTGGCAATGCATCATCACGTCTATTAAGTTTACTAAAAAAATTAAATGAAGGGAAATAGAGACCAGCATTTGGCAAAAAACCTGTAAAACCATTGCTAAAGCAGATTCCAAAACATACAGCAGGTACATTTTTAGAAATTTTAGACATTTTCACAGTAATGTACTGCTCCTCAACCACATCATCTGTGTTCTCACCTCTGCCATGGTTCACTGCGTACTCAGATATCATGACACAGCAGGTCAGAGGACTCTGTCTTCATGTATAATGCAGACGGCCTATTTTACAACTTGTATGTCAGGCCTGTTTCCATGTGCTCCTTATGAATCATTTACTGTGTTCACACAGTTTCATGTATGTGTGTGTTGTTTTTCTGAGAAGCTGCAACGTGTTATTTGTGTGAGGGCTTAATGTTTTTTTAATATTTTTATCCTGGGATGTCATCAAACTTCAAGGCTATCTAGAATTATCAGGTCTGGATAAGAATAGAAAAAGAAGAGTTTGGAAAAATAATAGTATATTCAAACTTAATTCCCTATCAAATTGGCCTGCCTGCCTGCCTGCCTGCCTTCCTGCCTTCCTTCCTTCCTTCCTTCCTTCCTTCCTTCCTTCCTTCCTTCCTTCCTTCCTTCCTTCCTTCCTTCCTTCCTTCCTTCCTTCCTTCCTTCCTTCCTTCCTTCCTTCCTTCCTTCCTTCGTTCGTTCGTTCGTTCGTTCGTTCGTTCGTTCGTTCGTTCGTTCCTTCCTTCCTTCCTTCCTTCCTTCCTTCCTTCCTTCCTTCCTTCCTTCCTTCCTTCCTTCCTTCCTTCCTTCCTTCCTTCCTTCCTTCCTTCCTTCCTTCCTTCCTTCCTTCCTTCCTTCCTCCTCATGCGTTGTGTTTTCCTTTTTTCTTCACTCTCTCCTTCCCTGTGTACTTCCATTCAGTTTGTTGTTCATATTTTAAGACCAGTGTACTGGTCTTAAAATAAAATTATTAATAAAATTATCATATACATTTAAATGAACATAAGCGAATAGAGTGAAACCTGGAATATCAAAGTTTAACCTCTTACTGGCAATCATTTGAGCTGCCAAAGTTTCCTTTAGCCGGACATGGACTCCCTACCAGCACAGTTCAGCAGCTGACACTTTAGCATCATCCCCTTCGGAGGAAACAGACCGTTTTAATAAGAATCACTTTTCTTCTTCTTTTGCCTGCAGGAATTTTAGTTGGCAAAATTTGACGGCTACATGCTGTTCTGACTGCCAGGAACTCTGCTGACCAGTGTTGGTTGTTAAAGGAAACTGGTAACACAAGGCTGAGCAGCAGAGGTTACAGAGATGTTGGAGGGAGGGAGAAGCTCGTCAGCTACCGAGCTGGCCATGTTAATAACCAACCACCCTTGACAGACTGAAGCCCAGCACAGCAGAGCAAAAGTGCAAATAGTAAACCTGTCTGTTTGTCCAAGTATTCTTGTTACACGCTTCCTCGTGCTTACACATGCGTACAATCCCAGTGTGACAGGCATGATGATTTCAGAGCGAGTAGGAAATGGAGAAGAATGAACTTGGTTAAGAAAACAGCGATCTGACTCCTCCGGCGCTTCTCCACCGAGCTGTAATACAGAGGAGGTGAGACACTGGGGGAGATAAGGAGGGAGGAGGAGGAAGGCAAGCGGAGACTGACCCTACAAGGAGAGAAACATTCCCCCTTGTTGGCCATCAGTTCCACTTCCATGGCTTGTGTCTTTTGTCAAAGCCTGCTTGGAAGACTGGTTCAAGTTCAGGACGAAGGAGGACATAGAAGCAGCAGCAAAATGACCGGGTTCCTACACAATGTGGAATTTAATGTCAGTGTTTTCCAAGTCTGCTGATAAGTACGTAAATTGAAAATATCTGGATTTCCAGACTTTATTCTCTTCCCCACCATCTAAAAGATCCATCCATCCATCCATCACTGGTGAATGATACATCTTTAATCTGTTAATGTGTTGATATGTGCGAGTAGATGAGAAGATACATCAGAATGTGTTTTAATGTTTTCAAAAACACATTGTAGGAAAGTCTACAATACAGTTTGTGAAATCAGAATAAGCTATTTTGATGACTGCATGTATAAAATAAGTAAATGTGACACCTTCTGTGTCAGTTTTGTTCAGCAGTGTTGTTCGAAATATTTAAAATGTTTTTGCTGACAATCAGTTTCTTTTAAATAAACACTTTAATATGACAATTTCAGATTCCATTAAGCTTTCATTTGATGTATACATTTTTAAACAAATGAAATCTCTGTTACGGAGCTAAATTAAACTTTTTAAGTAGTGATATTTCTGTTTTCTGTCATATAAAATATTGACTGTAACTCTAAAAATAAGATATTTGGTCAATCTAACCTGCCATTTGCAAATACCTATTTTACATATAAACATAGTTGTAGCATATGGATGTGCTAAATCTTTCAAATCTACATCTTTGCATGCTTCTTTTCAAACTTTTGGCGTCAGCAAGAATATAGTCAACGAGTTAGTGTTCTAGATAGGGACTAAGAAACATAAATAAAAGTTTTCTTTCTTATTATTTCCCCCTCGTTATCTGCTCCTGTGTTGCCTTCCTGCCTCACTTATCATAGAGATGGCTTATTTTAATGCTTAGTCCTACATGTTCTGAATTGCAGCCGACAGGAGATGTAACATTAGTCAGCTCAGGAACAGGATGGAGGGAGAACAGTAGGAGCCACCAGAGGAATGATCAGCCTTCTCTATGGCTCCCTCTGGCTGATGGGAGGCTGAAATTACAACTGGCTTTGAAGTTAAGAGCAGCAGCATCACTGCTGTTGCTATGGTGACAGGATGTATGTATGTGTGTAAACTCCTTTGGAGGTTTATTATGCATGATACACACTGTGACTAGTGCTGATGGCTTTACAGTTCCGGCTTTAATCTACTCTCGTAAGATATGTGCACTTTAAGCACATTCGCACCCACAGATGTCTATGAGCTCGTGCAAAATAAAGAAGCACACACACACATACACTAACACATACACATGCAACCCATTTCGCAGCTGGACTCAAGCTTCATATTAGACCTTCAAAAGATTATGATAAACTTTTTCCCCCTCTTATCATGCTTGAGAAGCTTTAGTTAGCTGTGCATCATGCTTGCAGGCAAATGCACATGCAAAGAACACACTCAGACACGCGCATGCTCATGCAGAGTTGTTTAGATTGCAGATAGGAGTGCTTGGGTTGTTTAAGCTGCTAATACTCCACTGAATTCTAATTTTCTTTTGTCAGATCTTTTCACAACCATGAAAAGGATGGATAGATGGATAGATGGATGTAACAGAGAGAGATAAAAAGTGTGAGTATAATGTTCCATTAATGCAGAGGCAGGCTCTTGCTGAGGACCTTGCGCCAATCTGCATCTCCCTACAGTCGGGCTGCTATACATTTTTCATGAACACTGAGTGAGAATTAGCGATGGATTGCTGCTGCAAATTGCTTCTTCTTGGTTGGGGGGGGGGGTTAGAGAGAAGGAAGAGAAGAGGTACAGAGAGAAGGGCATTATTTAAGAAGGGTGGGAACGATGCAGAGGTGGAAGATGGTGTAAAAGATAATTGTAAGAGATGTGGAGAATAAATGAGAGAGGAGTTAGGGAGAGTATATTGTAATCTTTCAGAAGCATCTTGCCCTAATATGATATCAGTTTATGTAAATTCAGCACGATGTTTGAATACCCAACAACTGCACTTAGTAAGTACATTTCCCCAGATACAACAATATGGTTCTGGTAACATTATGTTTCTGTTGGTCTCCCTATGCTACTGTTTCTTCTTTTTGACCTGAGAAACTTTTAGTTTTGACCCCAATCACAGTCTGGTCCATTCACCCCAAACATGGCCCATTTTCTTTTCCAACTGGTAGCCTTGGCTGGTATTGTGGACCCTCTGTGTTTGGCTAATTATCTGCCTGAGTTATAGACTTACTTGTTTACAGACTGGATATAGACTCCTTAAGTTTGACTTTTTTGAGTAGGATGGCATGTAGATCTCCCGAAAGTTAGAGTAGGCTAAATCTGAAATACCATCATTTATACAGTCATATAGTACTGTGGAAACATTGATCAGTACTGCTAAAGCCATCATCTGACAGGCCTCGGAAGGGGAGCATAAATCTGAGAAGCAGTCAAGTGGGCCGAAGTAACTCTGGAGGAACTGCAGAGCTCCACAGCTCAGGAGGGACAATCTGTTAACTTGACAACTAAGAAGTCCTGATTGCATGGAGTAGATAAAGACATTTTGCAGCAGATCTCTGAAGACTTGTAAAACGGACACAGCAACATTTCATATTTTTATTTGTCAAAGGTTATAAAAAACATTACTGTTACCCTTCCGCGTCACAGTTTTTGCTAGTTTGTATCAGTTTATAACATAAAATACCAGTAAACCAATTGAGGTTTGTAGCTGTAATGCGAAGAAAATCTGAAAAGGTTTAACTTTGGCTTTCTCCTATTGTTTAAATATGCATGTCAAGTCAATCGACCCTTGGTGTGAGTTTTTTTGTGCATGGTTGTTTTTTTTCCTGTGTAGGAATGGCAACCTGTACAGGCTGTTTTCCATCTCTTGTCAATTGACCATTGGAGATCCTACAAAGATAAGATGATGTAGACAATAGATGTATTGTGTATGAACAGTTTTGCAAGGCGCTGTAGACTTACATAATACTTCTGATTCTCAGCAAACAGGTCTTTGGGAAACTGCAGGTTGGGCTTAAAATGCTTTTTAATGCTATAAGGGAAAGATTGTCTCAGGATTTTCTGCACAACATTGTGTATAATATAGACTTTCTAGGCATATATTGTCCCGGGATTATTTGCCACATCAATATTATGGCATCAACAATCTGGAGATATGTGAGCGTCCACACTAGTGATGAACAGAGATAAGTTCCTTGATGAAAAGATATATATGTATGTGTGTGTTTGTGGCTGTGTGTGTGTGTGTGTGCTTTGGCCTATTATTGCTGCTGTAATCTGCTTTCTCCTCCCAGCCACAGTTATTACAGTTGTCGATATGGTGCTTGGGGCTTTATAGACATAAGCAACAAGACTCTGTCTGGAAGGCCGCCAGAATGTTTTTGTGCGTGCATGTTTTTGTTTTTTTTATGTGCATTTGTGTGTGCATGAGCTTTTGCCCTGTGTGAATGCAATTGATCTATGGGCTCATGTCAAGGCCAGCTCAGCTCTGTGTTAATTGCTCATGTTACAAAGTGTTAGTCCCAGCAGTATTTGTTTGATATTTGAGGTGTGACTGTTTGCTTTACTACAGTGTGAATGTATTTTATGTGCATTTGTGTGTGCATGTGTTTCTGACATGTTCATAATGGATATAAAAGGACAAAACAGAGAGGTAGAAATGACAATGAAGCAGTGAGGGAAGAAAAGAAGACCTGTTAGTAGAACAAAGAGTCATAGTTAAAAAGAAAGATGGATGTGGAGAGAAGAACCTTTGACTGTGACGGAGAGAGAAAAACAAAAAGCCACTGAAGTGTAGAGATTTTTGTCCTCATGCCTGTTGTTGACTTCCTCGGTTTACCGTTCTGCCAGCTTATTACTGACAGGGCCTGGCAGGTGGGTTTCGCTGGGACTGAAGCGACACTTGTGTAAAATTTGCCTCTATAACAGTGACAAACATGCATAAGCACCATGAGGGTCAGCAATGGCCAATTTATTGCTGCCGCTCTGCTCTTATGGAAGTGTAGCACCATCTGTCTGAGCTGGCCAAATGCTTCTAAAAATCCTCTGTTTCTGTATGGGAATGTAGGGCTGGACTCTCTGCACAAATTAACAACCTGTGACCCCCAAGTAGCACAAAACTCCCTTTGCCAACAGTCTGTGCTTGTGTATGTTCAGCGCTTTTGTTTTGTTAGAATAAAACCATCACCTCTCGACGAATGCACCACAACACTATCCCTTCTGCTCAGAGAAAACATCTTGCTTTAATGGAATTTTTATGAGCTCTAATTTCTTCAAATGTATTTGATTGTTCTGAGGAAGTTTTGGTTTTTATAATTGATTCTTATAAAGTTTTAATTGTTGTTTCTCAATGGAATGAGCATATGTAATTGTTTTAATTATTTCACCATGCCACACATACCCAGAGTCCATAAAATAAAAAAGTTCTTACATAAATCATTATTATTTAATCTAATGAAAACCCATTAGTATTTCTAAACTAATTTATACCATTTTTCAATAATAATGGAGGAATGATCTTTGTATTAATAGAGGATTTCATGTCTTCACTTACACCTGCTGTGAAAGAAATTGTCTGTATGCCAGTTCAGTCTAACATAGAAATGAAGTGACATATAACAACGAACATTTACCCACATACTGCTCTTGAATTTTGAGGCAGTTTTCATTTTTTACGAGTAACAGCATCATGTGTGATTTTGACTCGGAATGACTTAATTTATCGTTGTTGTAAACACATATTTGAATCAGTAATAACCTCCAGTGCTGAAAGAGGGCTGATCTCAAAAGTTTACAACACCTGATAAAACAGTGGATTTTAAAGATGGAAAAAATTTTAAATCACTAGAAAACAATTTTTTTGAATGCAACATATATTCTGTACGATTCACGTGAAAAACAACCACATCTGTTAATGATGCATTTAGTCTTCTTTTGTACACAATAATTATGGAGAATCTGATTAATCTGAAAAAAGTTCAGCTGTCAAGAGTTGGATTTTTCTGACATCTACAAAGGATCCAGTGGATCTCATTTTGCTAAGTGTATCAATCAGGAGACAGCTGCAATATGGGACAAGAGTGGCATTACAAAAATTTCCCAATTTTTTCAAAATTAATTAGGACAACATAAAAACTGGTCATGTAGGGTGCAAAGACTCCAACAGCAATACTGAAGGTGGTGTGGGAATTTCTGGCGGTGGTCACGTTTTACATGTAAAAATAATCTTTTGTAGTTTCCATGTATCTGGACTAAAGAGAAGGGCTGCAAAACAGAAGGCTAAACAAATATTTCCTGCTACATTCTCTCCCAAAACCTTTTGGGTGAATGTGTGACAGTTTGAGGAAATTAATCTTGAACATTTGTGTCACATTTTCAAATCGTATTTGATGCACAAAACCAACCCCATGAAATCCTGCGGTTAATATTGGTGGTGGCAGCATCATTCTTTGGGTTACTTGCCGTCAAATGGAATTTGGGTTATTTTGCTAAGGTGAGTTATATTTTCAACAGTTCCACACAACCAGTCAGTTTTTACCCTAAAGTCCTTTAGTGCTTCACTGTGAGTTTTCCCATATATAGAAAATAATACCTTTATTGGCAGGAATTTATCGATTGGCACAGCAAGTCCAGACCTAAATAAGACGGAATATCCGTACTGTCATCTACAGTGGGCTATGACGAGATGTCATAATATTTTAATGCATTTACTGAACTTTTGCAAAGTAGGAAAATATTTGGCAAGCTGACTGACCCCAAATAAGACAGAAAGCAGACACTAAATCACAACATGCTTCACAAAACTATGCAACCAAGTTATTGAAGCTTTTCTAATTGAAAGACATTTTATAAACGATTTATGATGTTTGCCTTTATACATCACAAAAACCTGCCATTTTACCAGGGGTATGGACACATCTTATATGCACTGTAAGCATTGTGGATTTGGCTACTTGGGCCCTGCTTCAGTAGATGCTTGTCTTTAAACCATGTAAAATATCATGTTAAGGCTTTCAATATATTTTAATTTTGACCAAATGACAAACATTTGTTTATTCAAGGAAGGTTTAACATGCACACATACACGCACGCACGCGCACACTGAGTTAGAAAGTTTGAAAGTCTTCTGATAGCTTTGCATAGCATTTGGGCTAATGGTGTGTCGTGTGCTTCCTCCCAGGTCGGTGCATCCATTAGCAATCATATTACTTCCACATAATGGCTTATTGGTTGGTGGGAAAAAATTACCATGAAGGCAGAGTAGCGAGAGAGGGAGCGAGAGACAGACAAAAAGATGAAGAGAGAAGGAAAGAGATGAAGAAAGCCATCTCTAGCAGGGCGGCTGAATTGAGTTACAGCTGTTATGATTTGTCGTCTCTCAACTCTCTTTCTCTCTCTTTTTTTCATTTCTTGTTCCCAACCCCTTTTCTTCCCCCCTTGGGCCTTTAGGACGTTTTTATCTTTCTAATGAGCCGTTGATTCTTTTTCTTCTTCTTCTTCTTTTGTCATTACCTCATTCGTTCTGGATGGAAGGCAATATTTGTCATTCTGTCAGGCCAGCTTTTGCATGGTTTTGTGTGGAGTGTGGCGAAGCTAAGTGGTGTAAAGTGTTTACGTCCTGGTTTTTGGTCGGCGTTGGCGGCTGAAGTGCATGCAGGGATCATAGCAGTTTGGTCTTGATCGCCCTATTGCACTCGCAGCCTTATCAATATGCAACGCGGTGGGCGAATTGCACTTGACTTGATTGGTTTAATTGACCGGACCCAAACACACACACTCCGGGTTAAAGCTACAGCGTAACTATTGTGTTACTTTGTCCAATAGCACCGTTTAATTCAAAACTGAGTGAGTCATTCTGCTCCTACACACTTAATATGCATACTCTGTAAACACTCGCACACATAAACAAACAGACTGCAGAAGAGAGAAGTTTAAAGGTGATCCTCTGTTATGAGGAAAATGTATAAATATGTATGAGACAAAGTATAGACACAAATAAAGTGTGTGCAGGGGTGCATTTCAGTGGCTTTTCTGAGGCAGCCCAGAAAGCATGTGCCTGCTTGCAGGCTCAGCTTGGGCAGCACGTGTATTTGTGTGTGTGGGTTAAAACAAAGTGGAAATCAAATTCACCTTGAAGTGTCCTTCTCTCCCCCCCGTATTTTTGCCTTCGCCTTTGCTTTGAACGCACTGCAGCGCTCAGTTCAAAGAGAAATGCTGTCTTGTGAGTGTGGGTGTGTAAGTGAAAAGGGAGTATGTGTGCGTGTTGGGAGTGGTAGTAGGGTTTGAGATGGGAAAAAAGGAGAGAAAGATCCGCCGCTGCACTCTCCTTTCCTCATCAAAGAGCAGCCAGGCTTAGAGGAGTGCTCGTCCTTCCTTCCATCAGCCCGCTTCCCAATTAAAAACAACCTGGGAAAGAGAAGAGGAGGGGAGTGATGAGACAAGGTCGACGTGGAGAAGGAGTGACAGAAGGGTAGGTGAATGGGCTCAGCATGGTGTTATCATGACAATGTCATGGAGAGAATGGTGGAGACGAGTTTTCATTTGTGACCTCTCACCTTTCTGTTTGTGCTCAGGACAGAAGGAGCAGCAGAGATCCATTTTCTACATGAGGATTTTAACCAGGGGACATGTATTGGTCCCCCACTTGGAGCTAAAGGGGAGCGTTTCATATATAGTTTTATTTTGAAGGACATTGTGAAGTGCACAAGCTTGAATTTATCATCTGAGATCATGTGCTCTGTAGACTAGCAGTATCAAGGTTTTGTAGTTATGATTTCATAACCACAAAAGCTTTGTGTTTGTTTTATGATTAGAGTGATCAGAGTTTTGTAAGGCTAAATGTAGAATTTTCCCTCTGTTTCCTGTTGCAGCTTAGTATCAGCACCCCTTTCACCTTAATGTATACAATTTCAATGGCATGGGAGGACATAATGTCATAAGAAAACACTCAAGGAAGTTATTTCTGATAGGAAATGACACGGGAAGCCCACAAAAGGCAATAAAATAATTTAAAGAGTGTAAATTAATTATTTTTTAAATTTACATCTCATTCTAAAAATGTCATAAATTGTATATACCCTTCTCAACAACAGAACTAAAATCTTTAATGGTACTTCAGCAATTACACCCTTTTAATTGCTGACCAATTTTTTTCCACATTTTCACTAATAATTTGAGGATTTATTTTAGTGATGAGCTCCAAGTCTTTGAAGTTTAAAGACCACCTTGCCACCTAGCTTAACATTAGCACACTCATTTTGTTCAACAAATAAGCCAAGCAGCCACAGATTTTTTTTGGAGCTGTTAAGAAATATACACTGCATAATGTAAGCACCCCTTAGCTTTTACATGCTGTATATACCTTACATTTAAACCACTGATCACCAAATGCAACTGAAATATTGCAGCAATGATCCAATAATAAAATAGCTTAATCTCATGCTAAACTATGTAATCTACACTGATGAAGGTCTACTCACCTAGCCCGCTGTACCCTTGAAACTAAAAGTGTAATTCATTTTGCTGTTCCACATCGGGTCATAGAGCATTACATTTTCATTCCTAGATGGTCAATATATATAATATATATTATAGATATATATTTTCTGTCTGCATAACATGTGTTTTTCAATATGCTAGCATACATGGCAAGATAGAAAAACAGTGTGATAGTAGCTTTACAACAACATCAATTTGAAACACAAAAACCAAATACAGTCACAATGTGAAAGGATTACTAAACATAGAGGGTGTTCTACATATTTCTGATGTAGATGTCAGACATCTCATTTATGTTTATTCTTATAGGGTTACATGAAAGCAATAATCAACCTCGATTGTTGTGTGTCAGATTCTGTCAAGATCTGTTAAGTTATTAAGGAAGACAGGTAAAAAAGCAAAAGAGGAAATACTCACATCATGACCAGGCTCAGATTGAGAGCATGTTTTCTCCCATCTCTATCGGTCAGACCTGCCCCTCCCGGGTCCACAGATGCTGGTTTAAGATGGGGAAGCAGCAGGGGTGGAGACAGTAAAGGTCAACCTGTCTTCTTTCTCTTCTCTTTTCCTCATTTTTTTCCATCTCAGCAATGATTTTCACTCAAGTTCCTTCACAAACTTAATTCTGCCTCTGTTTTGTGAAGAAATGTCAGAGCTTCACATAAGAACAAAGAAAAAATGATATGTTGCATCTTCTCTCTATAAGTTGGCTTACAGATTTGTAACTACTCAGTTTATTCGCAAACCCTTTTCATTATTTTTATTGTGTAAAAATCAGTAAATCAGTTATAGTAAACTAGTAGCAGTGGAATATGCATGTAAATGTGATACTGTCATTTTAGGAAAAATGTTTTAGCTGTACCTTTAAATGTTTGCACCTGTTACTTCTTAAATCCTTCGGCTGTCTACCTGTTTCAGCTTCTTCCTCTTCCAATTTCTCGCCATCCCTGCGGTCTCTCATTTCTATTTCGTCTTCTCTATCCTTTTTTTTTCTTCTTGACATCATCTCCTTCTTATTTCATGTCCTCCTCCTCCTTTTTCTCTTCTCCTCTCTGACTCAGGGGGCTGTAGTCTCCAAAAGGTCAGTCCCCGCTGACATTTTCTCTGGAACTTCATTGATTTCTGTTTGCCGCTCTGCGATTGGCTAACAGGTGCTGCTTCCATTTCCCACCAATTCCCTTTAACCAGGAAGCTAGCCAACCAGATGACCTCGAGGTCAACCAGCTCCAAATAGCTTTTTCTGGATTGCTACTTTGGTCTCTGCTCTATATTCCCTTCCCCTCTGCTGGTGCACCTCCTTGCAGACTGCAGAATGAGGACTGAGAGAAGGATGGAGAGAAGAATTAGTCCTAAAATGGTAGTTCTTCAAGCCATTGCATATTGGTGTCATCTTTGTTTCTACCATGGACTCATGGTAATTTGCACTCACGGTAAAGTCTGTTTCATATAAACTGCTTCATGTCTGGCACTCGATGGTCTGTCCTATCAACTAAATTTTTGATAGAGCCACGGTTGCATCAAACTTAGGAATACAAAGAAGCTTCCATGTTCCGCTCTCTACAACTTCATTTTTACATGTAAAGAGATGGTAGATGAAGTAAAGAAGTATTGACCTTTGACCAGCAGGTCAAAGATTCTTGTCCATACTGCAAAACTGCTCAATTAATGTTAGGCTAAAAACATCAAGAGGTCAAGGCTTGGATGGAGCCTCAAGGCTGATAAGATTCCAGTTTTACACCAGAATCAGCCACATTCACTATGTATTGTATTATTACTAGGGGTGTAACAGTGTGCATGTCGGTATCAAAAATATTTCCCTTAGCTCTTTCAGTTTGGCATGCATGTGTGAGCAAATTCATAACACAAGCAGAATGTTTGTTTTCTAACAGGCTGCATAGAATTATATTGTCGCTCACATTTCCAAATTTTTTTTTCACTTTTGCAAAACTCTCTTTTTTTCTTCCCACACTTACTTATTCGATATACGTCCTCTCACTTCAAAGGGCTACGCTCTCTCGCTTCCAGATTTCTCCCGGAGTGATGTCATACATCCAGAGTAGACTAGACGATGCACGAGTTTGTACAGTAATCTGACGCCATAGGAATATGAATATCACTGGTACTAAGAAAAACATCCAAATCTAGTCCAAAAGTCAAAATCTAGCTGCCTCTAGCATCCAGCCAATCCTTAATGCCATGGGAGTTTTTACAACAGCAAGCATGCCACCGTTACTACATAAAGGGGAGTCCATCCACAAGGGGGAGTTTTCCCAATTGGTGTGCATCAAAATGCAGTCATGTACAACTCCTACACTAGATTGTCTATGTATATAAATAACTGCAAAGGGATTTATTGTTCTATTAGCAATTGTCAGCAGAGTATTATTCAAAACATGTAAATTTTTCAAGTGCTTTTATTGTTGTATCCATCCATCCATCCATCCATCCATCCTCTGTACCAAGTTAACCTTTATTAATAAACATACTCAAACCAAATCTCCAGTAAGCTCCACACTGACCACTTTCTGAAATTTTAGAACATATTGAAAAAATGTAAATATTGTATTTTTACTTTCTTTGTCAGATGCTGACAAAAGGGAAACAAGTTTGTTTTTCTTGATTAAAAGGTATCAAAAACATTCTGAACAGTGTAGAATTAGACTCCTAGTTATTTTGGTATCGTTATCTCTTTCCAGCATAAGCACCTATAATAGAACTGTATTTCTCCATTGAAGGTTTTAACTTTCATCCATCCATCGATTATCTTTTCTGTCTATCCTATGTAACTTTCATAATAACCCTAAAATCTGTGACTTGCTGTATTTAGGAATGATCAAGTAACAATAAAAACATCCCCGCTTTAGTTGTATCTCTATTTACACAAAAACTGTGTAAATCGCTTTAGTTGCTTTTCTTTTAAACAAAAAAAGCAACAATTATTCCTACTGCTGCTAAAATAATAAAACAGTAATTGATGTGTTTACAATTTGTACCCCTTGTTCCCATGTCCTATCAGGGAGCTATCATTTCATTGTTTCCTGCTTCCCTCTAAGCAAATCATTTCATGACTATGCACAGATGTCATTCCGTATTAGTTTTTTTTTTCTTAACCCCATTTTCGCCAGTTGACTTATTAGTCAAAACAAATTAAAATAATGTACAAAAAATGTAGTAGTCTTCTCTCAGGCAGATAACCAGCACTATAAAGAAATTGTCAGCTCAAATCTAGCTGTAATTCAATGTTTTAGCATTATGTCAGGCATTATTTCTATTTTCTATGAGCTTGAGGATTCAGTGTACCATTTTTTTATCGGAATATTTAAATCACTGTTCTTTGTGCCTTTAATTATGGACTGAGTGATTACTGGTTGGTTGAGACGTACGGGTTGGAAATCGGATTGGCGTCAGTCACTTTGCTAACTAATTATATTTTTCAGGTTTATAATCTAAATATTTACCCTGAATCAGGCTTTTGCACACAAATGAGCATATTTAATATCTACTGACGTTTGTGTTTCTATCCGCTCGTGTCTTCTTCCTCCTTTACCTTCTGACTGTGCTGCAGTAAATTCCACATCCTCATGAGACGGCAGTGGCAGTGCTATAAGAAAATGTCTGAGCGCAACAGCTATGTAAACAAACGGGAAGACAGCTCTTAGTCTCTCTCGCTCTGTGAAGTGATAATGCGTTCTCCGCACAGTTTTTTTGTTCTCATGCTAATGAAGTGGACTGCATTGGTAATCACTTTCAAACCCTCAGCCAGGGAGAACGTAAAACTGGCCAAACAAAGCCGTAAACAGAGGGATTCTGTGCTGTTGGTGGAGTGTGTGTGTGTGTGTTCTTGTATTGCTATCCTATTTAGGACCTTTTCTGGCATATTCGCTGACCTTCTGAAGACCGATGGACCTTGTAGGGACCAAAGCACGGTCCTAATATGGTGGACCCCCTTTTTTGGGTTAGGAGTTAGGTGTAGAGGTATGGTGTGAATTATGTTTTGGTTAAGGTTAGGGTTAGGGTAAGGGTTTGGGTTAGGCATAAATGTAGCTATTAAAATGAATGGAAGTCAATATAAAGTCCTAATATGGGCAGCAATACGGACTTGTGTGTGTGTGTAAGTGTGTGTGTGCGTGCGTGTGTGTGTGCGTGTGTGTGTGCGTGCGTGCGTGCGTGTGTGTGTGTGCGTGCGTGTGTGTGTGTGTGTCCGTGCGTGTGTGTGTGTGTGTCCAGAAGAGGAAGGACAAATACAACAATATTTTATTCTGTATTTTTGTAAGCCCACAAGAGCATCGCTAAATACAAGGCTAGCTGGAGTTGCAAGGGAAGGTCAGCAGAGTGCATTCAGCTGGCAATAAAAGGTCATTTACAGTGGCACAGAATCGCTTGTAGATTTGATTAAAAGTGATAATATGTGAGATGAAAACTGTCCACCTCTTTATCACTTACTTGTCCTAAATCACACTTCCCTGCAGGCATTTAATGCCCTCTTAAAGCAACCTTTAGTGTTGCTCAATGTAGCTAGTCTCAGCATATCTATGATAATTACTCTGGAAAACCTACTCAAATATGTCTTTCTGCCATGACTCTTTCTTTCTTGGTCACTTCTCATCTTGCAGCAATATTAGACAGCTGCAGGAGATCCTTTCTCACTTTGTTACTTTGAAGAAATAAAAGTCAGAGCAGCTCTGCTGCTCACTATCTGCTGTTATAGGTTTGAAACTGACTTTATCTTCTCTTGAAGACAATACAGCTGCGGCTCACTTTCTTGTGTCGATACTACTCTCTCCTGTGAGTATGCATTGATCACTGGCAACTTGTAAGAAAAGATGGCCAGGCCTTTGACCTTTTTATGACTCCTCATTAATAGAAGGGTTTCTGCTCATTTCCATAAAAAAAAAAAAAAAAACTAGAAGTAAAGTTTGAATTGATATCACTTTTGCACCATATCTTCTCAGTAGATAAAGAGAGGCTTTTAAACCTTAATTTTTTGCAAATCCACTTTATTCCTATAACCAGTGACTGGTTATAGGAATAAATGTTTTGTACATGTAGACAAACAGCTTAGAGACCTAATGTGGATTCATGTGGGAATATCAACTTTTACACTTTAAACAGGATTATATAGCCATAGCTACAGCTTCATCTTTCAAATGGATTCTGATTATATATACTCACATCTTCAGCTGCTTTGTCAGCTCCAGACAAAGAATGAAGGTTTAATTCGATATTGATCTGCCGTTTTTTATGCTTCTAAATCACTGAAAGGTGATGAAAGGTCATTAGTTGTATTTTTGACTAATTTTGAAGGGCAATTTTCTGCTGTTGACACAAAATGTGCTGAGGGATGGAAAGACTAATTATAAAAGCACATAAATATGTCACCTGATATTTTTAAGCCTAAAATCATTCCTGATCTGCTCTCAGCAGTGCTGTTAATTCTATTCTGGAGCTGATGATTGTTCTCTGTGATTTTATCTGATCCACAACATGGGGTAAGGATTTTGCTCTGTGGGCTTTTTATTGATAAAGTGAAAGGAGCAAATATATGCGTTTTTTAGCTCTTGCCTGCAATTTAAATGCCATGTTTTGATTCCTTGTTTGTTAGTAATCTGTGTTAAATAATTAACTGATCATACTGACAGAAAAATATTTTTAGTTTACTTCAAAGGGATGCCCCTGCTCAGGCTTAAACCTTACCTAACGTAACCAGTCCTGACAACTTCAAATCCATTTGTGTGTTATTGTTTTAAAAATATTTTAACACTATTTTCACAACCCAGTTTAGACCATGGGAAGACCTTTGTAAAAAACTAGGTAGAATTAAGACACAAAATGCAAAGCATAGCAGGTAGTGGCCAATATCTTTAGATGTTTGCATTCATAAGGTTGCAGTAATTATGTGTTTTCTAACCTGGACTGATTAACACATTTTCTTCAGAACAAATAAAGTATTTAATCTTTAAATTTGACTTTAGGGAGTTTAGAAAGTCACTCTGCCCTTTGAGAATGTCGAAAACCCAGTTCTTAGATGGATTTAACACTCACTTAAATTGTGATAAACTAAACTTAACAGTAACTTAACAGTCGGACTGTTGAGTTACAGAGATTTTAGTTACTCATGGTGAGGACCATAGATAACTGTGTCATCTGGATAAAAATGAAACTTGACAAGTATCACAACAACACAAAGAGAATCAGAATGAGCTTTAGTGGCCAAGATTGTGTGCAAAAACAGCAATCTTGACTTCGGTTTTCAATTATTCGCAGATTTGAAGTATAAACATATAAACTGTAGAAGGAAAAATAAAGAATAACACTGACAAACCTATTTGGATACTGCATTAAAAAAAGGGAAATGACTGTACATGGTGGACACTTTGTTTTCACGTTGACAAGTGATTCGCAAACTAAACTAAACTTTGTTTTACCAGATTGTGTGCTCAGATGTGGCTGCTTGTTTTGTATTTCACCCTCTTTTTTTCAACTCATCTTGACTCCCCCCCCCCATACCCTCTCTTGGGTTATTTGTTTACAGGAGATTTTGGAAATTAGCATGTTTTCTAAAACTTAGTAGAGTTAGGATTAACATTGTTCTGTCCTATTCCAAATGTCTGAGCTCCGATTCTCATCCTCTTTAAATGCATTGTGTGTGTGTGTGTGTGTGTGTGTGCGTGTGTGTATAGGTGCGTGAGCTTGTGTGTGCGTGTTCGTTTGTGTGTGTGTGTGTGTGTGTGTGTGTGTGTGTGTGTGTTAGCTCTCTCAGTGAATCTCTCTGTGAAAGATATTAGGCCACTATAACAAGCTATTGATTTGACTGGGCTGAATGCATCTTCTGATCATCTCTTACGGAAAAATGCTGCACAAATGTGGCCATAGAGCAGCAAATATACAATTACAACAAGACAAATACAGCGCACTATAATAGTATCCATGTGACTTTTTTTCTATTTTTTATGGGGGATATCTACTTCATCTTAATTTCAGCACCTACCAAGAAGCTCTTGGGAAATCAGGCTGCTGTTCTGTTGCTTCTTCTTATTTCTTGATCTTTATGCTCTCTAGTTTTCTTCGTTGTTGCAGAAAAGTCTTTAAAAGAAACCACATATTTATTCTAATAAAATGCTACTCTGTAAACAGTTTTTGGAGGTATTTTCCGAATTTGTACATGTGGATGCAAATACCATCCCTTTGAAAATCAATAAAACTGGAAAGACTAATTCTGCAGTTTTGGTGGGAAAAAAGTATTAGACACAAGATGAAAATTTTAACACAAACGAATTTAAAGACTGAATTTTGCAAAAGTCATTTACCATTCATTTGATTCAGGTGTGTTGGAGCAAGGATGCATCCAAAAGTTGGACTCGAAGACTACTCCTGTTTGACTCAAGGACTTCCCCCTGTTCTAGAGAATCCATCCATCCATTATCTATCCTCTGCAGGGTTGTGGCGGGCTGGTGCCATTCATTGGGCAAGACACCCTTGATAGGTCACGAGTCACAGGGCTGTTCTAGAGAATGGAAATGGTAAATGGACTGAGCTTATATAGTGCTATTCTAGTCATTCTGACCACTCAAAGCCACACATTCATACACTGATACAGAGCTTAGTAAGCAACTTGGGGTTAAAGCTGCAGTCCGGAGTATTTGAGGGAGAGAGATTTTTGGATCCGACATACCATGGCCCCTCCCAAAACACTCCCCCCTCCCCTTCCCTCCCTCCAGCCCAACCGCAGCAGTTGTGCACGTGCATCACCTGTGGCAATACACAGAGTCAAAGAAGTTAGCAGCAAGTGCTATTAAGCACCACCCGATTGTATTTTTGCTTTCATAGGTGAGCAACTTCTGTATGACTGATGCTCTATCACAATATGGCGTCTGTAAACAGGAAGACACGGAGCAGTCTGTGTGCGCGGCCACATGTTCACATGTTTGCGCGACCAAGTTGATTGAAAGTTGATTGACAGCCGACAATACGGAAACTCGAATTCTATTGGCTAAATAAATTTGGCGCTCAGTGTGAAATGCATAGGGGTCTACGGGAGGAAGGTGGGATTAAGAAAAATAACAAGTGTTGTGGAGCACTAGCCTTTTATCATAGTATGAACCCCACTATCATTTTAAAGATTTATAAAACTTTGATACATAAATATATTCTCCGGACTGGAGCTTTAAGTGCCTTTCACTTGCAGGGGCACATCGACATGTGACAGGAGGAAGCTGGAACCTACAACCCTCCAATTGAAAGACAACTAATCTACCTACTGAGCCACAGTCGCCCCCAATGTAATCTAGATCCTTACCTTGAGAGTTTTTTTTATTTCCAGGATTTTCCATAGGTTGAAAATTCAAAGAATCCTCCCAGTAACTGAACATCCACTGTGTCCTGTTATCAACTTTTTACTTTCTGTAACATAGAGAGTTCTCTTATATCAGATCTTCTGTTCCTTCTGTGTCTCTGCGCTGTCTTCTCAAACCCCCAGACGGTCGTGGCAGATGGCCGCTCCTACTGAGCCTGGTTCTGTTGGAGGTTTCTTCCTGTTAAAGGGGAGTTTTTCCTCTCCACCGTCGCTACATGCTTGCTCAGTATGAGGGATTGCTGAAGGATTGCTGTGGTGGGAAAGTCTGCATTAACGGGGCCCAACCTCACGCCAATGACTGACGCAATCTGCAGGGATTCCTTAAATAGGAAACTTTTTAACTGATTGGAATGTTTGTATAAATGTATTGAAATGACTTCTTGTTAAGTGCCTTGAGATGACATCTGTTGTGAATTGGCGCTATATAAATAAACTGAATTTAATTGAATTGAATTGTGGTATTCAGCCTTCAGCGTTCCTGTTATCTGCTGAAAGTCTTGCTCTTTCTCACTCTCAAGCAGTCTGAAAGAGTTGACCCATCAATAGCATCCACACCAATGAGTATTGTCACCTCGTAGGCCTTAGTATGCTATTCCTTGATTGGAAAAAGATGCCATTTTTAAATGTTCAAGCAGCTGGTCCAGCCAAATCAAAGTAAACATTGGTCAATTAAGGTGTTAGGAAAATTTTTAAGTGCATCCCTATCAATATTACATGTGGCCATGCTGTATTTTGCATTTCTGATCCAAAAATCTGAGTTCATAAGGTAAAACACTTAGATAATTTTTGGGATTCAAGTTAAATCTCCACACTTTAGTCTAGCTCAGCTAAATTGAATTAGCTTTACAAAAAAACACTCATAAAACAAAACTCTTAAACTTTGAAGATGTCATTGGGTTGAGAAAGACACTGGCCTGGCTTTACTACCAGACAAATATCAACAGAGTCTCGATATTTCTTGTGCGAAAAACACACACATACACACACACCTATTTTTGCTGCTGGCGTGATGTTGCCGTCCCAGAGGTAATTAGACTGAGGCTGTTGCTGGTTGTGCTACAACAGCTCAAATACCTCGAATGACTTTACTACATCTGTCTGGAGGGAAACACTGAGTGTGTTTGTGTGTGCTTGTATACTCATGTGAATGCGTGTGTGTATGCTAGATGACTCTAGGTGTGTTTGCTCGGAAAGTGTGTAAACATGTTAATCAGTTTCAGAAATGATATTCTGGTGAATGTGCTGCGTTGTCACCTGCCAGTACGCAGTTATTTTGACATTACTCTGATCTCTAAGAAAAAGCCTTAACAACAGGAGCATATATGATCATCTTCTCTCTGTAGCTTTCACACACACGCACACAAACTGATTGAGATGAAAGCCGACGCGTCTGGATTATAGAGGAGCTAACATGACAAGGCTGTTATCTGCTATGCTCTTTATGAATATCACTAGATGGTCTTTAGGATAGATAGCGCAGGCTTTGATGATCGTTGTGTTACTGGAATGACATTTTGGCAGTTGTGTACGCTCTGAAACATGCCACAACATAATGCACCGGGCTCACGTTCGCACGCTCAGTCGCAAATGTGGGGATTTTCATGCAAGCTGTCGTCTTCACGTCTCTCACACATTTTTTGGGGGGAGAGCACGCTGTTACATCTCTTGCTCTTTTTCTTTGTATTTCACACACACAAACATGCACACTCTTTGCTGTGACTTGTGAGTAAGTCAGACCTCTGTCTGTTATACTAAGCCTCTTTGTGTTGAGCCTCATCTATTGGAAAGGTAAAAAATACACACGAATTTGCACACACACACACACACACACACCAACTTGAGGCTAAAATTAGCTTTCTAATTGGGATGATTTTAGGAAAGGAGAAATAAAGAGGGAGGGAAACCCTTTTCCCGCTTACACACTGTATTTCATTTAAAGCTGAGCTCTCTCCCCTTTGTTTATTTCTGATGGCTTTGTGCCACCAGACACATAGTAATAGGATTTTTACCCATAAATTAACTCGGTTCTCCTTGAGGGCCGACTCTCCTCTTTGACCACTCACTGTTCAATTATAGTTTTCTTTAGATTGTTTTAATATTAAATGCGGCCTGAATTAGACTTTCTTTATGGCTGAAATAGAATTTTCCGTAAAAGAGTTAGTTTCTCAGCTTTTGCATGGGATATAGAAATCTGGGAGAAAAAAAGCTGCATTTATTTATTTATCAGGCCCTGTTTTTATTCTTTCTTTAAAAGTGAAATTTAAAAGCTTTTTCTGAGACTTTGTAGTCCTACAAAGACTTAAGATGAACCATGCAGCAGTACTTTGCTCTTTTTTGAGCTAGGAAATAGGCTTTGCTTTTTATTTAAGGTTTTTAACAAAGGTGTTGTGTTTGTGTGTGTATGTATATGTGTAAAGTAAAAAGATGAGGGATACATATATAGTGGACATTTATGCAAAAAAAGCAACATTTGGGTAATTTGGTGATTACTCAAATTATTTCAGAGACAACTTATTAAGACTAGATTTATTGAGATGATGCACCAAATACATAAGTGTCAGTTATAGTTCAAAGCCCCATAACATTTATTTTTTTATTACATTACAACCACAATGTTATTTGGATATTGTGATCAACACAAAGTAGGGGGTAATTGTGAAGTGGGAGGAAAATAATAGTTTCCGAGATTATTTACGAATAAATATCTGAATACTGTTATGTGCACCTATATTCAGCTCCCCTGAGTCAGTTTCTTTTTAGAACCATATCCTGCTGCAGGTGCGGCTTTAAATCTTTTGGTTTCTATCTCTATCAGCTTAACACATCTACAGTCTGAACTATTTCCAAATAATTGTTTGCAAAATAGCTCAAGCTAAGTCAGATTAGATGGAAGGTGTTTGTGGGCCTCAGTTGTCAAGTCTTGCCACATGTTCTCAATTGGATTTAGGTCTGGACTTGTCCAACTACTAACTAGGCCATTCTAACACAGGAGTTTTGTTTTTGTTTTTTTTATCAAAGCCATTCCATTGTTGATCTGGCTATATTTGAGGTTGAAGTTCTACTAGAAGGTGAATGTTGGCTCTAGTCTCGTGTTTTGCAGCCTCTTCCAGGTTTTTCTTCAATGATTGCCCTCTGTATTGCTCCATCCATCTTCCAATCAACTCGGATTAGGTTTGTTGTCCATGCTGAAGATATGAAGATATGATATGTGTGTCTTTGTGTTTTGTTATTCACTTTACTAGTCTCTATTTTGATTATATTTTGTCGTGATTATTTTTTTATTTTACCACTTGTTGGTTGTTCTATAGATTGTTTGCTCTTTTATTTTAAGATGAATGTTCTGTTCTTCATGTCTTGGTTTAGATCTTCATTTTACTGTTAGTCTTGGCAGTGATCTACAACAATTCTCCTCTATAATTTTTACTTATAACTTTTTACACATTTAAAATACATCTCTGTACAGAAGAAACACCGATATTCAAGAAGAGAAGCTCTGAAACACATGTACGATAGGTGGTCAATACTGTCTCTCTGAACATGCCTGAGGATTCTCCCAAAACAGCTGCTGCTTCCTGTTGTTAACACCATTTACAATTTCCCCCTCGGTCATTAACCTTTCATCACACAATCAGAGTCTCAATCAAAAGTAAGAACCGGACAAATCTCTCTAGAACAATAAAAAGCTAAAAGCACCTGAATTGTTGCTGCTTGTGATAAAGGCTGCAGCATCATTGATTCTCAGAAAAACTTTAAGTTGTTTTTTTCTATTGAATTTAATTTAAAAAAATGATTTGCATGCAAATAAATGCACAAACATACGTACATCAAAAAGTCTTTGAAATACCAGAACATACAAGTAAAATCTTTTCTCCTTTGTCAGAAACACATAAGCTGGGTGTCACTGGGTCTTTCAACAGAACAAGAACAAAAACATGTGGTCAAATAAAGCCAGGAACGGTTCACCAGACACAGTGAAAGCTGCAAATGGTTGCAGACTCTCCTATTTCTCTCAAGTGACCACACATTTCTATTATAAATCCATTGCAAAAAATGTTAGTCTTAAAACGTTTTAATTCAACTTTATGTTTCATGAGAACATATAAATTTGTCATATAAATCTTATTTAGCATGCACAATTTAATCATTTACAAAGCCCTGTTAAAATGCAGGATTGTGTGATGACCATGATAAATTAGGTAAATTAGGCTTCTCATAGATAATGTGTCGTTTCCCTGTACAATTATATTGAAATTTAAACTAATGTGTTAGAAAAAAAGGGTTCCTGAAATTTTCTTAACACACATTCTGAGTTGATTACAGCATTCAGTCTTCTTAGCAGGATGTTGATCAGCATCTCACGTTTTTACTTGACAATATTTGTTCAAGCTACCAGACTGGCAGGATAGCTTGTCCCTTCTTTGTTGACCCCACAGATTTTCTGTCCAGTTGAAGTCTGAATTCTGGCTAGGCTACTACATAACTTCAATGTTCTTCTCATTAAGTCATTCTTATGGGTATTTAGATGTATGCTTGGGCTCACTGTGTTGTTTAAAAATAAAACCTCACTTCATCTTCAGCTTTCCAGCAGACACCTGAAGCTGTTGGCCTAAAACTGACTGGTATTTTGAACTGTTCATAACTTCATCCACATTGGCAAAACCATCAGTTTCATCTGAAGAAAAGCGAACCCCCCAAATATTATATTGCCACCATGCATGTTTCACTGTGTTTGTATGATCCACAGTTGTTTTTGTGTCATTTAGAATTGTGGCCCGAAGCTTTCAAGTTTAGTTTCCTCAGACCATGATACATCCTGCCTTAAGAAGTTAGGATATTTTAGATATGGACTTCAAAATAAAAGACTTCTGTCTTTGAAATCTACTTACACATGTATTGTACATATAGGGAATACTGGAGACTGTTGGTGCAACTACTACTTGTTGGAAATTCCTGCAGCTCCAGCTTGGGTTTTTAATCCTTTAGGAGAAACTGTCAGTTTCTGCAATACTAATGTCCCACATTTTCTTCAGTTGCTGATAACTGTGTTTATACTTAATGCTGTGGAAAATGTTGTACCTGACTGATACCTTCTTACAATACGTTACTTGTGATCCTTTGTATTCATGTCTGCAAATTATGGCTTTAGCTGAACAATGCAGATGTAGAAATATTTGAAAAATCTAAGTAGGAGCACAGAATATTGCTTCAGGTTAATCAGATCAAATGGAACGGATGACATGTTTGATCTTAAGAAGACTGAACACTAAAATTGAATCAAAATGTTCCCTGGCAAAGTGTTAGTTCATAGGTGCGATCACCTATGCGCCCCCCCAACAGATCTCTTTTTTCATGTCAATAGTATAAGATAAATGTGACATTTTATTTTAAAGCAGTTGTGAAATTTTTCGTTAAAACAACAAACATTTTAGCAGATGCATGTGAGAAACACTATATGCATGGCAGGCCACACAACCACTAGGATTTGTTTTTGTGTATGTGTGTAAAAAACACCAAAGTCGACTTCCCTCCTTGAAAATGGTAGATCAAGGACTTTTCCCAGCTCAATTTGGTGAAATAGAGAGATAGAAAGGGAGAGATAGAGGGAGAGCATCCACAGAAAGAAAACAAGAAAGAGGACAAAAAGGAGAGGAAAACTGCCAGCCTGTTTGCTCCCACCTGTCTTGACTTGAAAGAAGAAGGGGGGGGGACAAAGACGCTTGGGAAGACTTGAAAAGAGAAACAAAAACTAGAGAAAAGGAGGAAGAAAGGGGGAGAGGAAAAAGGAAGAGAGCAGATATGTGAGGAGCCCCAAAAGACACATCGGGTGTTTGAAGCCGCAGCGCTGGAACAAGCAGGAGCTTTGACTTCATAGAGAATCAGTCCCCGGGTAAACGAGTGGAGTGGAAGGAGACGTTTGATACTGGGAGCGCTGGAAGGGAAGGTTCGCTCATTAGAAGCATCCGCCAGCGCAGACGCACTAAACTACAACCGCACAGCCTGTGATATCTAAGGGATTAGGATATGTAAACAAAGCAGAAAGTTATTTTTGAAGAAAAAAACCTTCATTGGAAAAAAGTGATTTCAGCTGATGGGTTTTTCTGTGTTTATAAACCAGTTTAGTTAGATTTTCAGTTGTATTTTACTTTTATCTACGGAGTTTTATCAATCTAAATATGTAAATGATTCAATGTATAATACATTCCTTTACACCTAAATTATTACTGTGTTTTGCAGTCTGGGAAACATAAAATTGGATATTGGTCTTTTCCAGGTTTAGATACGATGTTCATTGTGTTGTTCCTTCCTTCCTTCCTTCCTTCCTTCCTTCCTTCCTTCCTTCCTTCCTTCCTTCCTTCCTTCCTTCCTTCCTTCCTTCCTTCCTTCCTTCCTTCCTTCCTTCCTTCCTTCCTTCCTTCCTTCCTTGTGTTCTCCAGATCCTTCTGTCAAAGTGGAAAACACTGGGTGTTTAATAAATAACTTAGGTCCCATCAAGGACACTTTATTTTGAAAATGTTTTGCAGGTGATTTTGTCAAGCAGAATTGATCTATTCTGCACTGTAATTGAGAATATGGTTGTTGTTCATTCTGGCTTGATCTTTATCACATGTGTCAGGCTTGTATGCAAAGAGTGTTTGCATGACAGCCTGGATGCCCACTGCCTTACAGACATCCTTCTTCATGTTGCATGTTCCCTGTCATGCTTGTGCACGACAGAAAGTGTGTGCATCTTTTAAGTTTCTGTGTGTATTTTTTCCTAAGCTCCTTGAAAAATGATCCATAGATTTAAAGTAAAGAAAAAAATCTGCAACTGCCAAAAAAGAGGCAGCACAGGTTCAGACACATGCACATATTTACTGTAATCAGCTTTATGAGAAGAAACTGTGATACAGAGTTGGCAGTTTGTTGTGTTTATCCTTCTTAATGATGTCCAACCTCTTCTTTGCTGTATAGTTTTACATCTAGTTTCCGACACGCAGTCTTTTTCTTTTAAGCCTCTGCCGGCTTGTTTGGCCCTTCCCTTTCTCCTTTAATTAACGAACAAAGAATGAAAGAAAACATATCCTTGATGTTTCAGCAGTCTTTACTGTCACATTTAATTCTGCAAGCTCTCTGTGCGTGTGAATGTGCATTTGCATTTCGTCTAAAAGTGTGTGTATTTATCAGAGGTAAACACGGCACACCGTATTTCTGCTTACATTAACCTCAGTAAAACAGTTAACCTGCTTATCTGTAAAAATGTGGAGCTGTGACAGTGGTTTAGCTGGATGCGTAGCTTTGCTGTGAGAGGGTTTGTGAAGGTTCATTTGTAAATGAAAGCTTATGAGTTAAGTGCTTTAATCTTTGTGTGTGCGGCTGCATGCATGTCAGGTGGAGGGACTGGAGCCGACTTTGCATTTTGGTTTAGCTGTATAAACAGGCTGCTCCCTCAGTCAGCCGTGCCTCGGCTGCATAATGAAGGACGCCAATCCGCTGAGTTTCCAGCTGTGTTCAGACAGAACAACCAACACGCTGCAGTCTGCACATAAATTCGCAACCTTAATTCCTTCATACTGTCTTGCTGTGCCTTTTATACTCTCTTGATTATCATTTTTCTATTCTTCTTTGTCTTTTCTTGTTTGTTTCTTTCCTCTCAGCCTTTGAATTCTTGTCTGCAATTTTTTGCCTCTTAATCCCTATTGATGCTCTAAATTAAATAATTGAAACTTCGCTCTCTGTTTCTGTAGTATGATAATCGGACTGAATTGCCATTTTGTTGTTGCTTTATTATGCAGTTTGACATAGCCAACAACAACCTTGATTTGAATGCTTTCAGAAGAAAAAACAATACAGCTCCTAGTATCCCTTTTTGTTTGGGAAACTTTGTTTTTTTCCCTTATTCTTCTTTGACATATTATTTTCATTACTGGAGATGCAACAACAAATCAGCTGTTGACTGGAATCAGACAGTTTTTGACCTGATGGCTCTGGCAAATGACTAGAAATTCAAAAACAGTTGGAAGATGACTCCATGTTGACTGCAGTTGAAGGAAATGTTTACATGCTTTATAAAAACCTCATTACCTTTTCACTGTCTGATATTAAATCTGACTTAACTCTGCCTGTTTTAGGTCAGTTAGGATTACCAAAGTGTTTTATTTATTCTCTTGATTCATTTTAAAAATGTGTTTGTTTTTTTGTCAAGAAACCACTTTCTTTAGTCTGAAGTTTGCACATGCCTAGATCAGTATGGGCCTGATTTATCAATATTACAAATAAATAGCGCCATATTCCAGAGTCAGACTTATTTAAGTTGCATCTTGGCTTAAGGCTATTCCCACAGACCTAAAATGTCCATATTCTACTAATGTTGGTGAAATGCACTGCACTTTATCATGGCCTAACTAAAAGGTCAACTACAATCATTTTTACAAAAAGTTAATTTACTCTGATCAGAAACATACCCATTGGGCTAGATATGCTTGTGATACTAAATTAATGGTAAAACGTTCTAACACAAACTTCCTGCAAAAATCTGCTGTCTAATGAGCATCTCAGGAATGGAATAAATTATCTAGAAATATTAGAGAACTAAAGGGTACGTATTCTTTTTAAAAAAGTATCAAGCTCTAATTTTAGCTTTAGATCTACCTGAATGTTTTAGGTATTTTATTCAAGGTTGGAAATTTATGAGTGAATTACATCTGACTTATGTATGTAATCTGAAATGTATGAATTTTGTTTGTAAAATGTCATAAAAGTAATTGTCATTGTGGTATTGTACATGATTATTATATTTTGCTAATTGGACCCCAGAAAGATTAGTACCCAATTCGGTGAAAACTAATAGGGATCCAAATAAAAACACTAAACAAATAAACAGCAGGTGCAGCCATGTTGAACTCGCAGTGAGTTATGATGAGTTTTTTTGGGGGGGAAAAAGAAAGAATCGGCATAACTGTCAAGTTTATAGCCATTAGAGTGTTAATTACTATTAGGTTAGAATGTGTGTGAATTATATTTTTCGTTTGTCAACTTATGTTGAATTGTGGTGGTGCAAAGTTAAGACATGCATTTCAGAGAAGGTAAAAATAGGTGCAAAAACAGCCGGTGCAAACAGTTTCATGTTTGATAAATCACACTGCGTGTGGAATGCCTACTTATTTGTGTATTCTCCTCCCAATATTTTGCGCCTTCTGACAGAAACGCCCACATTGCATATTCAATGTGGGCAAAAGCCCTAAATGGATTGCGTGCATCGTGCTGTGGGTTTACCCAGGCGCAGACTTCACTACTTAGTAAATCATTTACTGCATGTTTTTGCACCCGTTGTGAGGTTTTCGCATGTTTTAACAAGCACATAGCTTTGATGAAGCAGGGCCTAACATTATAAATAATATTGAAAAGCCCAGATGAGCACATCATGGCTTTGTAAGCTTCTGATATGTTATTTCACTACATTTGAGTTAAATGGAGACACACCTGTTGATGTAATTCAACACTTTTTTTGTGTGACATCATGGCAAAATAAAATAAAATCAACCGAGATTTCAATGAAGATGGTTATGGATGTCTATAAGTCTGGTTCATCCTTCGGTTCAGTCTCTAGAAGCCTAAAACCCCCCTTTCATCTGTTCATGCAATTTAATGTAAGCATAAACAGCACAGTGATGTCCAGCCATCATACTGTTCAGAAATCCACCTTGTTACTTGCAACAGAGATGAATGAGTCTTGCAAAATGTCCAATCAACCCCAAAACAAAAGCAAAAGATCTTGTAAAGATGCTGGCCAATGCTGGTAAGAGTGTCATTATCCACACTGAGGCCAGTCATATACCGAACTGCACTGAAAGACCAATCAGCTAAGAACAACACATTACATCAACATGACATAAAAAAGCAGATTACATGAGAAACATGTTAAAGGAAAACCAAAATGTTTGAACAAATTGTGCATTAAATAATAAGGAAATGTATGATCATTTCTGGATAAATTAATAAAAAAATACATTCTCTCATTATTATGGTTTTACATGAATAAACAATTTTTTTATTATCCTAACTAATCCAAAACAGGAAAGGTATGGTCTGATTTAAAGTCAGAGACTGAGAAAACACTTTTGTGTCTTTTTATACAGGTGATAAAAGTTTCTGTTTCAACTGCAGCTATACCTGCGGGTCAATGTTCCTACTGAACATTATTCAAACAGAAAAATACCAAAGATCTCATCAGTGAATGTCAGCAAATGTAAAAAGTACTAAAAAACAAATACTAAACAAAAGTATTAAAACAACTCTAAAATGAGGCAGATTTGGTGTTATCTGTGAAAATAAAATATAGAATTTTAAAATAATATAGAGACTGAGCTTAAAGGGACTATACGTAAGTTTAACCAGAAATAAATATATACAAATTTAAAATGTCTTCCTCATACAGTACATGCTCCAGCAATGCCCTGGTCAGTAGAATGAGCCCAGGCTTTTTACAGCGGTTGCCTCTTTATGCCTGTAAATTCACAGAAATAGTGAGTGCCTCGGGTCGAACAAGCAGATTTCACGCTTACTTTCCAGGGGGAGCGTGATGCATAATGACGTCATACGCGTTTACGCTGAAGTGTAGCGTTCGCTATCTCCATAATAAACACTGAAGCCACCGAGTGAGAGGTAACTTTCGATGGATGGATTTAGCGGAGAATAAAGAGACCTGCTTCAGGCACAGGCAAAACTCCAGCCCAGACCCCAACTAAAAGAAATAAACAACGAGTTTATTGTGACTGTAGAGCCTCATGCACGAGCTTTCCATTAAGGCTGCAGTTACGCGTTTGGCCTTAGGGGGCAATCGTGAGCACAAAACTGTCAAACTCCATACAGCCCCTTTAAGATTGTAAGTTCTGTTACATTCAAGCATTAATACCAGGCAATCTTTGTCCATACTGGAGTGGATCTTTGAAGAAACAACAAATTAATTAAATAAATCTATTTTATTCTGTTTCATAAAGAAAGACGGGACTTGTTGAAGTCCTCATAGGTTTTTTGACAGTTTTATTTTGTCTGGTGCAGGAAGATGATTCCTCCATTCTTATTCCCTTCAAAAATCACTGATTGGTTCTCTTGTTTTCTCTCTGGGGAAACAGCTTTCATCAAACATCACATTGATTCGAATGAGTCAGTAAATGAAAGAGGGGGACTGTTGTTTGCAGGCCTAGAACCAGGTTAAAGGAGATGCTTTTTTGTTTGCATTTTTGCTTCTTTATACTTTCCTCTGACATCTTCTTTCTCTCTGTCCCTTTTTTGTCTTTATTATCTCACTATCTCCCTTTCATTCCTGCCATTAAGCGCTGTCAGATGTCTCTCACCTTCACTTTCTTTGCTGTGGCCCTGATTGATCTCACCATCCTGCAGCTTACAATGTTACACTTAAGCCTTTTTTTGCCTCCGCTTAACACTCATTATCTTGCTCCTTTTCTCAGTTGCATTATGTCACTCACTCTCTCCAGAAAGCAAATGGGAAGGCAGGTTGAAGGAAAAAGAGAGGCAGCAGGGAAAGAGAATAAGTCCTTGCACTTAAAAAGGCAAAATATTTAAACTGCAGAGGAGCGAAGGATTGAAGCAGGCAGCCTGGTTGAAGAAAATTATGAGAAAAAAGATGAATGGGAAGTGAGAGAATTATTAAAATTTCTTTAGGGGGAAAAAAGTGGTAGAGCATTTTCCAACACAAGAATAAGAGGACCAAGAAAAAGAAAGAAAAAGTAGGATTCGGGAAGAGCTTTCAAACGCTGATGGTGGAGTTTTTACCTTCCAAAAAAATATGTTTTTTGTGTTAGGAAAGCTCAAAAAGAAAGCGATTCGCTTTCATCTCTTTCCGTTTTTAGCATGTCTGTGATCTCAACTCTGGAGGATTTCATTTGAGCACTTTTGAAATCATGTCCCCATTCCCCTTTCTGCTTCCTTCCTGCCGCTGCGTGTCTGTATGCTTGCAGGCGTGCGAGTTACATGCTTGGCTACAACACAGATACGCTGATAGAAATCCAGAGGCTAGCGGAGAGGTTTGGAAGAACACATTCAACTAGGGACAGGCCAAAAAAGAAGGAGGACATGTTAGTGAATCCTTGCAAGACGTGCAAACCAACAAAAATGTATTCAATTAAATGCTAAAATGCATCTCTGTTGTTCCTTAATACCGTTTGAGAAATTTCCTGAATATTACATTACCTGATACCTCTGACTTTAACCTCATTGACCTCTTGCTCTTTTTTCTTTCTTTCTGCCTCGTGATAAAAATCACCCTTTCTTCCTCATCCATTTTAAACCCTTCCCGTTCTCTGATTCTAATTCACTTAAAGGGTTTGACTGTTTATCTTCCCATCTGAAGCTGCAAACCTCCTCCCTCCTTCCATTCTTTACCTTTCACGCCATCCCTCCCCCCTTCCGTTGTCTGCCTGCCGCAGTGCTCTTGATTTTCCTTTTCTAATTTCTCGTGAAGGCTCCTTGCCATCATGCTGGGTAATTAAAATGAGAAGAGTGAGATTGAAAGGAGGAAAAGGAGAAGAGGTTTGGAGCGAAGAGACCCAGAGTCTTAAAGGCTCTGTTGTTAAAGGATGACACAGAGAGGGATGTTTATGCTCATACGTCCTGAGCTGAGGTAATAATGAACGACTTTTGTCATACGATTGGGCCAAATTAGTGACTATCATCATAGCAGCCAATCAGCTAGCCAGAAATTATGTAGTTCTTTCCTTCACTTTCTTCTGCCTATTTTTCCAGTCTAATAGCTCATTAAGCAGTTTACAGTGTTTTGCAAAGTACTCCCTAAACTTTCTCACATTTTGTTTGCTTACATCCTTAAACTTCAATGTGTTTTATTGTGATTTTATATGATAAGTAGAGCATCATTGGTTATTGGAAAGAAAATTATAGATGGTTTTCTCAATTTTAAACAAAAATCTGAAATGTGTGGTATTTGTATTCAGCCCCCTCCAAATTCAAATGCAATTCTAGGGTCTGTCTGTTTTGAACCTCCAAGCTGGTCTCAGTGTTAGGGTTAGTCTCAGGTTTTGTTCCAGTTTTGCCTTGTAGTCCCATCCATCTTTCCATCATTTCCAACCAGCCCCTTGTCCCTTCTAAAGAACAGCATACGTGGTATGGAGTGTGGTGTAGAGGTGGAGCCACTACCCTATACAGAGGCTATTAGTCCTCAATGCAGCTATCTGGGGTTTGATTCCCAACTTTGGGACCTTTGCTGCATGTCTTTCCCCCTTTTCACATTTGACTACTGCAAATAAAGGCTACTAGGGCCACAAAAACCTTTTATGTGTTGATGATGTTTTTTGAGTGTTCATTATTCTTTGTGTTTTGCCCAAAAGTTCCATTTTGGTCTTTCTTGACCAGAGCACCAGATGTTTGCTGGTCTCCCAAGTCTTGTGGTAAACTTTAAGTATCACTTCTTATGGATTTCTTTCAACATTTACTTTCTTGACACTCTTCCAAAAACGCCGGATTTGTGGAGTGCCCAACTGCCTGTCGACCCACCTGAGCTGTGGAATTTAGCTTTTTTTCTAGAGTTACCATGGACTTCTTGGCTGCTTCTTTCTTCAGTGCTCTCCTTGTCAAGTCTTTCAGTTTTGGTGGCTCACCGTGTCGTGGTAGCTTTGTAGTTTTGCTGTAGCCTTTGATTATGTAATGATTTATTGAAAAGTACTCTGTAAAATGTTGAAAGCTTGGGAGGTTGTTTTATTTGTTAACCTTGCTTTAAACTTCTCCACAACTGTATTTCTGTCCTGCCTGGTGTGCTATCTTCTTGAAGTTGTTTATGCACTAATGTTCTCTAACAAACCATTGCACTTATTCTGATATTAAAATACACACAAGGGACCTTTCTTTGTTAAATTGGTCACTTCAGAGTAAATAGGATGGAATACGGAATGAAAATATAAAATACATTTTGGTCATGAAGTGACAAAACATCAAGGAGCTCTAGAGGTGTGAATACTTTTGTGAGGAATTGTAAGTTATTTTTATGTTTGAGCATCTTCTAGTTTATCCCTCTATCCTTGCAGTAATATCCCTAATTCTCTCCCGCTTTTGCCTCTTTTGCTACATCATGTGCTTATACACACAGGCATTATACAGCTATGAAATCTACTGTGAATCTCAAAAGCGCTAATGATCCAACAAGCACTTAAATACTACATCTCTCTAAGAAACACACTCACACACACAACCATGCTATAAATTGTCACCAGCGCTGGAAAACAGTCCTGGGAATATATATGTAATTAAATCCAAAATGCCTCTTGTAAATGCAGACATGTAAAATTAATGAATTGCATGTTTTTACATGGGAGTAAATTTATGCAAATGTTATGGAATATAAGAGTAATTACAGTAAAATCATAGTGCTGATCGCATTATAATTATGGCCTTTCTCTCTTCCTCTATGTCTTTGTCGCTGCTGGTTGGGTTGCACCTCCATCATGTAGGTGAGTGATTTCCTCTGTTTGTTTTATTGCTGTTTTTACATCCCCAACAAGTCTATTAAGTTGATTAAAACAACCAATAGAGTCAGTTTAACATATTTTATCATTTTGAAACCCATATATGCATTACTTATAAGGAACAGTACAACTGTTAGAGATTTACTTTACTGCAAAACACCCCAAAACACAAAGAAATAACTTTACAGCTCACATAATGTTTGGCTATTTAGTCCCTTGGAAAAGTATTCATACCCCTTTAACTTTTTGACATTGTGTTTTGTTACTACAGCAAGGTTTAGTTCATTTCATTTACTTTTTGTTTGATAGACCAACACAAAGTAGTACACATTTTTTAAAGTAGAAGGAAATGCAAAACATTTCTTTTTAACAAATCAAATTCTAAAATGTGTGGCCTACATAATGTATTAATCCCCCTTTACCCTAATACTCCTAAATAAAGTCAATTGCAACACATTTCTATCAGGACACATAAATGCAGCTGTTCTTTGAAAGTCTCAAGAGTTTTTTGTTGTTGTTTTTTTTTAGAAGATTAATGAACAAACAGCATTGTTGAGACAAAGAAAAACAGCAGAAGACAAATTAAGAAGAAAGCCATTGTTTAAAGAAAGCCACATAAATGGTCACAAACGCAAAAGAGTCACTCTCTAGCCCAGTGGTCCCCGACCTTTTTTTCGCCATGGACCGGTTTAATATCAGACAATAATTTCACGGACCGGCCTTTAGGGTGTGGCAGATAAATGATAACGGACCGTATAAAACGGGTTATTTTTAAAATTATAACAATAGACGTAAATCCAATGTGTATTCACAGCTTTATTAACAGCGTCCTCCTAACATCGAGCAGACAAGATAACACGAGTCACACTCAGCCCCCTAACGCTCTCTGGTCACCATGGTAACATGTAAACATACCTTTAATAATTCAAGATTTACCACAAATACAAAGTGCATGAAAAATCTAACTCACCACAACGCTGAATCAGTGAGAGCCTTGGGCCTTTTCCCCTTTCCAAAGAAACGGTCGAGAGACATTTGTTTTCTATCCATCTTGCTACCTTGTGGGAATACGTGTCAAGACTGAGCTATGTAACGGGGATATCCGGTTATTTTTCAAAATAAAACAGCGGTCACCCTCAGATAATAAATAAAACGGAAATACTGGAAGTTATTTATTCTTTGTGTATGGCTCGCGGCCCGGTACCACATGACCCACGGCCCGGTACCGGTCCGCGGCCCGGGGGTTGGGGACCACTGCTCTAGCCCATCCCAAAAGACTTAGATCCTTAATTGCAGTAAAAGGTGTTTCAACAAAGTATAGTACAAATGCATATCACAGCTTTTTGAATTTTATTTGTACAAAATATACATTTTCCTTCTATTTCTCAGCTAAGTGTTTTATGTTAATCTATCGCACCCATTCTCATAAAATGCACTGAAGTTTGTGTCACAATGTGGGCAGGTTTAAGGGATGTGAATAGCACTATAAACTGAAAAACATCACAAAGTGGTGTCCTCTTGGACAAAAATGTGTTTTCTCTATATGTGAGTGACAGAAGGATGAGGTAACAAAGAAGGTAAGAAGAAAGAAGGGGCAAGCGAAGAATGATCCAAACGAAAGCTGGCTGTGTGAATAAAGGGCTCTGCAGATTACCACTGAGGAACATGCCTTTTCAGATGTTCCTGCTTCTGCTCTGCTTGTCCCTCTAAGGGCCCCGTAACAGGCCTTATCTAGGAGCCACGCATGGCTACTCATCTTTGACACACTAAATATTCACCACATTTTACCACACACACACTTAAACACTCTTCCACACATGTGCCTCCACATTATTCACAGCAAATGCCTAAATGCTGTGCTCTGTGCTCTTCAAAGGACTACGGTTCGACGGCGCTGCGATTTGACACTGCAAAGGCATTGTGGGATGGAAAAAGTGGCTGTGAGGGACACTTGCGAGGGCTGCATTAGAGATAGGGCCATCATGTGCAAGCGTGGATTAGTAACATGGCAGATTTTCACCACTTGAGGATGAGTGAAATGGGAGTGTGCTCATCTGTCAGGAAAGCAGGAGATGTGGCCTGATTTGGTAAACGTGGTTGGGACATTGAGGAGGGCAACGCACAAAGGAGGGACAATGTTGTGTCGGGCCATATATAATTTATGTTGTTAAAAAACAAAAGTTGCTGGAATGCTGGTAGCCTCTTACAATATATAACAGAAAAACACCCAGCTATCCCTAAAATAACATAAATTAATGAGTTTAATGCATTTCTTATTTATATTTCCCCAAGTTAGACTTTGCTTTTTGTATTGATTCTTTTGAATCTTTAATTTAATGTATTATGGCAGCACATTTTGGATTAATCACTGCCAACAATTGAGCTCTGTACCCTTGTCGACCACTGAAAGCACTAACAATGGGTACATGAGTGTCAGACTGGCCTAGAACCAATAATTCAGACTTTCTTTAAAATCAAGTGGATAGCCAGATTATCACTTACCTGGATACAAGGGAAGAAGGCAGTCTGGTGGAGGAAGTGTGATGGTTTGGGTAAATGTTCTGCTAGGAAATCATGTGAACTTGACACCACCTACACCTACACCTATACTTAAATGGAAATTGTATTCCAAGGTCTGTATCCTGTTTTAGCAGGATAATGCTTCCTGCTGCAAAGCAAAAAGTCTTCAGGAATGTTTTTGACTTGGTCTCCAAACTCCGCAGATCTTAGTCCCATCAAGCACCTGTGGAATGTGCTGGATAAACAAGTTTAAAGTTTTCAGGCCCCACCTTGTAACTTGTAACATACATGATTCTAAAGCTCAGTTTTCATCTATTTTTCCTACATTCGCGTGCGCACCATAGCAAGGACTTTTGGTCCAACAAAAACATGTTTGATTTTCCCAAGAACAAGTAGAACTTGTTTAGATCAGCCAAGTAGTCTGTTAGGTAATGCTTACATGACAAAAACCAACAGAACTAATACATTAGGACATGCTTAGTTATCACATCCAAGTCCACTTTACACCATAAATGGGAAATAGTTCTCATCTTAGCCTTAGGAATCAATGATTATGTTTAATTTAATAAAGGCATATAAGCTAAATAAAATTAAAAATTCAAGGTAGAGTACATCTCTTTTGCTGTTTTTTATGGTGAAAATGTTATTCAACAGTAAAGAACGTGACAATTTGACTGATTAAATGGTATTGTTATAAGTCGATAAACTGACATTTAGTCTATTTGTTGATCGTAATATCAGGTTATATTATCAGGTTTATTTGTTAATTTTATTATTCCTGCACGATCTTTTTATGACTATCATAAAAAATATATAGATTTTTAGATGAAATTATTTTAATCAAACTAAAAGAACTATTTTGAAAATTATGCAAAAACAAAGGACAACCTTGTTTTGTACACAGGCTTCATATTGCCATTGCTGAATAAATGGAGTCTGTAATCAAACAGATATGTACTTGGTGGTCACATGATAATGTGCTTTTATGTAAAAATAACAGTAGTTTTTGTTTGCTGTTTCTTCAGTGTCATATAAAGTAAACATCGTATTCACCAGAGCAAAAAGTAAAACACAAGGCTTCATACTTTTTAGATTTATTGAAATTGCATGAAATTAGAATAAAATATATAATGGGATTTTTTTTTTCAGGACCGATAAAAAATTGTTTTCATGAGCTATAAGGATACAACCGAATTCATTCCAAACAAATGAAGATGCATGAATAGAAAACATCTAAACTTCTCTTTTGCTTTTGCGAGGTGTTGTCCTTGCTTGTCTTCAGCTGATGGACAACTTAAGCTGAGGGACCTTCTTGTGTCTTTGAAGTTCTCTTTTTTATTTCTTGTAAATTAAGGCTCTAATGTAACGCCTCAAAAATATATTGGAGGACTGTTTCTTTCCTTCATCTCCTTCTTTTACCTTTCATAGAGCACTCAGTGAATTTTCAGGTTAAGTAAAACTGTTGAAGGTCTTTCTGACAGTAGTAAAAGTTTTCACAGTTTATTTTAATGTGCTTTACCTGACGAGCATTTGAAGATTTCAGCTGAATATTGTAGTCTGAGAAAAAAACAACGCTGCTTGTGCCTTTTTAAGTGCTGTTGCATCACTGACCTTGCCATGAGCTGTCAGCCATGGAGAGATCTTCCTCTAAATCCTTTCTCTCTCTCAAATCAATAAGCTAATGGGAAATAAAGGGCCTTGGCTATAGCTGTGCGTCTACATATTTGTGTGTGTGTGTGTGTGTGTGTGTGTGTGTGTGTGTGTGTCTGTGTGTGTGTGTGTGTGTGTGTGTGTGTGTCAGTTTGGTAGGTATTAGTCTCCTAAAGCATACTGGGTATTGCGCCATGGTGAAAGATTTGGGATGTCTTAATAGCAGAATTTTCCCATTTCTTCCAAGTCTTTTTTCCACTCTGTGAGCTGTGAAAAAGTAAAAAGCTACCCTGATCTCTGCCACAGTGGAAGTCACTAAACAGGACTCTCTTAGACTTCCACACACTTGCAGAATAACACACTGATATTCTGTTGCGTTGCAGTCAGCATGTTCCTGCTGCGGTGTGAAGAATTTGCGAATTGGTTTTCCTCTATGGAGTCCTCTTCCTTTCATCCAGTACACACACACGCACGCACACACGCACTCATACCATCAGAGGATTTACTGCACCATGTTAGATATTTGCTTTGTCCAACATGTTGGCAATAATACAAAAGCTCTGGGAATATTTCCCACCATTTCTGGAATTGGTTCTATCGCTCTTTTTCTTCAGAGCTGACACGTTATTTTACCCTTTCTCCCTTTTCCCACACTCCTCAGCTCCTCTGCCTCCAAGGTTCATCTCCCTCAGGCGAGCGAAGAAGTTTGCTGCCCTTTCCCTCCATCTAGGCATCCTGGTTTAGGACAGAAAATCAGTCACAGTTACACATATTAGATTAGGGAATGGGGGAACCAAATTACCCTCTCCTATGGTTCCTAATCTCTTTCACAACCTTCCCTACTTCTTTTTTTGCTCCTCTGGTCCACCCTCCTATTCCCAAATGAGTTTAAGTGCTATCGTCCTCTTCTTTTGGTTTGTTCTTTTTCTCTGTTGCTCAATTTGCCCTCGTCCTTTACCTTATCAACATGTGCTGGTTTAAGGCATGTCAATGACTCAACAGTTTTTGTAATGTCTTGATTTAATTGTGCTTTGGTAGTCGCACATAATAAAAATTCTCCTTTAATTATCCAACTTAGTATTCGAAACAAATTTTCTTCTTTTACTTTGTTTCACTGACTAACATTCAGATATTTTATATTATTTTTTTTCTTTTAAATTATTCATATACAGTTCCTTGAAAAGTATTAATAGAAATCTGAAAAGTGTGGCATTGATGGAGAGCTTCTATGGAGCTTATTCTTCAAGTTTTACTATAGATTCTCATGTGGGCTTGGGTCTGGACTTTGACTGGGCCATTCTAAAACACATGAGTATTCTTTCAATATAATCTCTTCTGACAACAAAAGCCTCCCCACAGCATGACGTGACCATGTTTCACTGTGTGGATGTCTGTATATAGCCAAAAGCTTTATTTTTGATCTCACCAGACTAGAACACCTAGTACATGGCTTTTAGTAACTGCAAGCAGGACTTCTTATGCTTTCATTTCAACAATCGTTTTCTTCCTGCCACACTTCCATAGTTATATGGGTAGATATAGGTAGTCTCTGCACCTCCTACAGAGTTACCACATTCCTCTTCGCTTCTATTCTGATTGTTCCTCTCCTTGCCAAGCCTGTCAGTATAGGTAGACGCCGTGTATCGTAGTTTTGCAAGTGCACCATACTAAATGTTTGAAAAATTGAACAGTGCTCTCTAAGAAATTCTGAAAAGCTTGGGATATTGTTTTGTAATCTGAATTTAAGCTTTAAACTTTTCCCAACTTTCTCCCTGACTTGTCTGCTGTGTTTTTGGTCTTCATGATACTGTTGGTTCAGCATAGTCTCTAACAAACCTCTGATGGCTTTACAGAACAGCTGCATTTTTACTGAAACTAAATTACAATCAGCTGGACTCAATGTACTAATTTAGCTGTGTGTGGCTGAACATATTGGTATGACACTTTTCATGTTCCGAATATAAAAGTCACGTGTAATTTTCCTTTCACTTCAGTCATACTGTAGTTTGTGTTTGTCTAGCACACAAAACCACAATTGCAAACAATGGGTGAGTGTTCTGGGGGTATTAATACTTTTGGAAGGCATTGTAAACCAAAAATGTCCTTTATTTACAGGTATTATCACTTCATCCATCCCTCCACCATGCCATTCCTCTAATGAGCCCATCTCGCTTGGGAAATGGGAAGATTGTCTTTTACCTCTCAGTGGCTTTAAATGACACATGGGCAGTGGGGCAGGATATTACCTTGAAAAGATGTGCTTTTTATTTGATTTACGATCTTTGCTTACATCGTTGACTTTTGTTGTGAATCTGTCATATCCACAGCCCTTCCTTCATCAGTTTGCTTTGATTAAAGCTGCATTTTAACATAATTAACTCTACATGTGAGGAATGAGAATAGAGAAGGAAAGCTGCAATCCTTACCGTAGAGTCTCAGTGCTCAGCAAATAATCCTAGCATTGACCTATTGCAGGGAGAAGACGATCAAACTTGACTATCTAGAGTAAAAGTCGTAACAAGGTTTCCGTAGGTGAACCTGCGGAAGGATCATTAAGGATCTCTGCACACATAAAACACATAAAAACCTGTCTTTTCCTTATTCCTCTATAATCCTGTGCAGGGTGCTTTCGAACACATAACCAGACTTAGGCATAGGACGGTTAAACGACGGTTGAGCTCTACATTCAGAATGAATCCAACGAGGCATCAGATCTAGGCTACCGTTCATGTGTTTTTCTTTTTTGCTCATGGACTAAACAGCATTAAATGCAAACCCTGACAAAGAGGCAATAGACTTTCTGCTAAAAGATCTAGCATGAACAAGTTCATTTGACTTGCATGGAATAGTGGCTTAGGACCTACCAAAGTTTGACAGAGATTCTTAAGCAGCATGAAGACCTTTTACATCTCAATGGTTGCTACAGATGTTACTGGCCAGGAAAGTCTTCTTATCACGCCCATCAGTGCATCATTTTTTAATTAATCTAAACATGACTTTGAATGTTAGCAGTCTAAATTAGAAAAAAAGTCTAGTTTTGTGTCCTGCAGACCTTGAAACTAATTTTTATGTCCTCTATCTTTTTTCCAAATTAAATTAAAATTGCTCACAAATGAAGCAGAACATGTAGTGTAGCTTTATTTGGCTCTGCTGAGGCCGGGGCATTGATTATGTTAATGAGCTGCACATGCAAATGTTCATTAACAGATAGCGCTCATCAGATCAGGAGCCCAGAAATTTGTGCTCCAAGTGCTACGCTGTGAGGAGAAGCTCGTGAAGTTTATGCCTTAGTGAAAGATAAGGGAGAACAAGAGTTAAGGGAATGTTCAAATGTTGCACAATCAGCTCTTTTATTTTGGTGTCTTTTTTGGTAAATATTCTTGTTGCAGCATCTTTTTTTCAGGCAAATAATCTCCAGTGCACAGCAAAAAATATACTGTAGCTGTCATGTTAAATGTGGTATTTTTCCAGTTTCTGTATCTGTTTTTCTGTTGTGTCTTACTAAGTTTCCAATTTTCCACTGCTGTCATGTATCCAAACACACAATCGTCTCTAGTTAAGCTGCAGGATGTAGGAAGGGAAAGTTTTGACTGTTTTTTTCCTTTCACTTGTCGTGATTCCTTTTCTTTTTTCTTTATTTTATAGCTGTAACTTGTTAGGCCGAGGGCAGCTTTGTATCGTCTGAGGGATGTCCTCAGGCAGTTCAAACCTCGACCAGACTCTCTTTTGTCCTGGATTTTCCCCTCGCTGTGTCAGAGCTTTTAATCAAATGATAATAAGGATCATATAGTTGAGCGTTTGTTGTATTTTAATGCCTGTATCACCATATTGGTTGTTTCGTCTCTACTTAAAATGACAAAAAGTAGAGATGCACTGATCAGGCTTATCCTGGCTGATAAGATTTCTGGCTTTCTTTGACCTTCTGATCCTAACTTTGACTACCTCAGATTTCTTTATGGAATATAACACATACAACCTTATTTATATAAAACTAGTTAAATTCAACAGTTAAATTGATCAAACTTTGAACGGAATGTACTGATCAGACCTTTCAAAGTTTGATACCAATTTCTGTTTTTCTTGGGGGTCTGACTGTATAGTCCTTGGTAGGGGTTTAAATCCAACATTTATATTGTCATATTAAACTCAAAATGTGCATTAAAGTGGATATTAGTTGTTTTTGTTGTAGTAAAAGTTGGTCGATATGTTATTGACAAAAAAAAGGTCGAAGTTCTTAGTCTTGATGCAAAAAAGGTGAAAAGTTGGCGAATTATTGGAGCACCTCCAAACATTGATCAAAAAAGGAAAAAGAAGTGCTGCAGTTTCAGTGATAGACTTTTGTAATCCAATAGGAAATTAAAGGATTCTAAGATTATCCACATGTATCCAATGAATCATATGTCTCTCACCTAACCCTGCACAATATATCGCAAATATATCATCATCAAAGTATCAGTCTGTGCAATGTTTTTTTTTCAAAGGACTGTTTGGAGTGCAATAATTGTTGGCCAATAAAGTATTATGAACTTGCATTTTTCATGCTAATGAAATGTTTAGCCAGTTGGACAGAACTTCATGACAGCAGATACTCACACTGGACCCAAATGATATTGCCCAAAATTCAGGCACAAAGTTATGAAAGCACAGATGAGAGGAAAGAAGAATAAGAGATATATCACAACTGTTATTGTCTTTGCAACATTTACCAGTATTAAAGCCATTGCAAGATTTTCTAATATTGTGTAGCTCAAATCTTACATTCATCTGGTTTTACTACTTAAACTCAGAACAAAGTGCTTTAGAAAGGAAGTTGTTTGGTGATGCTATTGCAGCCCCAAAAAAAGAGTATTTTGGTCATTTTCTCCCTTTGCCAATTTGTACCCCCATTTTGTACTCAAATGATTCCTTTTCGTCCCTTCTTCCTCTGTCTTTCAAATCTTACTTATACATTGCTGTAATCTTTTTTTTTTTGTTAAGATTTCACATTGCAACCCTTTTCCATTGACTCTTGTTTTATCCCATTTGCATATGAACGATTATGACCACTATTAAAACCAAAACAGCTTTTGGAGATGTATTAAAGTGGCATAATTTGTGTTTTCCTCTACTTGGATGGAAAATTACTTACTTTATAAATCCTTATTTGTCTAAGTGGATTAGAAATTGCGCTAACATAGTTATGAATTGACACGCCACGTTTTTTAAATCTATTTTTTTTTTTTAGTTCATACAAAATGTTGGGTACAAAAGACCAAATCAGAAAAAAAATACTAAATGATAAATGGCAAAATTGAGAAGCAAAAAAAGCAGTTTCCTAGACATGTTTCAGACAGCTGCTGTAATTTAAGGGATAAAAGATTTGTGACCAAACGGTGAACAAAACAGTAAACATCCCCTTCCACTTTTTCGGAGCTGGTGTTTCTAATTAAGCATTTGAGACTGTTTCAATGGTCTTTAATCAGAAATTGGTTTATTTTGAAAGGAACTGCGTTTAGCCATGCCAGAGCCATAGCACCATAAGGGGGGCATGATACTCTTTCTCACTGTGTTTCATTGATCACAAGAAGATGGTCAAAAACAGATGAAGGAATAGGGGAGCGATATGAGAGGCCTAATTATGGGATGTGATCATTTGCATCAAAGATAAAGAAAATCTTGGACAGTTTCCCAAACATCTCTTGAGTATTTGTAATATCCTCTGTGTTTTCTTTTCCCCCCCTGCTCTTCTTTTAATTGCATATAGTTTATTTCCCAAACCTTACTTAAATGCCAATGTTTGATTTATAAAGAGAAAAGCCTGAAAACAAAGCCGTGTTTCAGCTTTTGAGGTGAACTCCTCACGTTTACCTCTCAGGCCTAACAGGAATCACTCAGCCATGAACATTATGCTAATGCTCTCTAAGCTCGCTCACTGTGCCTCCTTTTGTGAGTGTCTGTCATTCTATTTAGCCCGATAAACAAGTCTGATTTTCAATTATCTCTATTCAGATGAGGCCTGAGGCAGTATTAGCTTAGAGAGGGCAGATTGGTGTGCACATCATGTGTGCATGTGTGCATGGTTCTCAGTAGACATGCAGCAATATAAGGGTTTTAATTGAGTCCAATTTTCACTGTTTTGGAATTTTAACACTCTAACAACTTTAACATGTAAATATTAAAAAAATCTGCTGCAATTTCTGGGTTTTTAATTTTAAATTTAGCAGAAAATCAAAGATACCAGATTTCCCTCATTTATACACCCAAGCACATTTCTGTCTGTTGATGCATTTAGAGGCCAAAAATAGTGGAAGTTCTTACTTTTTACACATTTAATAAGTCTGAACATTTCGTAATTTGATCATTCATATTTATATATTTTTGTTAGTATCTGAGGATATTTTGTGTTTATGCTCAACCTGCAAAGATACATCCCTGTTATCCCTTGCTTTTTGTTTATTAAGATACTATAAAGCTGCAAGTGGTGCATTTTTTAACCACTCTCTATACCCATGGGGTTGCTGTCTTTGACATATTAGAAGAACTACAATCTGACATATTCAAGCAAACAGACCAATAAACCTGGTATTGATCACGTGAGTCGGTTAGACAGTCTGACCTAAAGTAAACAGTCAGATAAGAGAAGGACGATTAAAGCAGAACACAATTCATCTTCCTTCCTTTCTCTCTTCCTCTCCCTCCTTCCCATTTCCCAGAATCTCTCTCTCTCATCTTTTCTCCTCTGCCTCCCCCACCCTTCCTCTCACCCTCCCTTCCTCTCTGTCCTCTATTTATAAATTCCCCTTGCTCAACACGGCGGCCAATGGAGAAGTTTTTAGTATGCAGCCTCTCTCAAGGACGGAGCCTTGTTAGAAAGCCTATTGAGCTGTGGAGCAATAGCTCGCTGCAGCCCGGCAGTGGACTCAGTTCATCTCACCCTCCCTGCATCCCTCTCTCTCCTTCCCTCTCATTAATGATGTATTAGTTTATTAGGCGTTGGATATTGGGTCGGGGACCCTGCGACGGACTTCATCACGACGACGACGGATGGAGAGGAAACACTGCGAGGAGGAATAGGGAATAAGGAACCGGAGGTGCATACAGATGTACAACCATCCACTTAAGTGCAACACATGCTACACACACACACACACCCATCGCACACACACACACACACACTCAAATATAAAATAAACATGCTGAAACTTAATAAGGCATGCACACTCTGTCAGTATTTATGAACACGAACTTCTCACTCCAGTGACTCAGTGAGAGTGCTTGGCTTTTGAAGTCTACTCACGCTTTTGTTGATGACGCCGTTAGCAGAAAACAACGGCGTATGTACACCACTGGCTCCATGGTCACCCGGGGACCCAAGGTGATTTCCCATAATGCATTTTCTCTCTGTCTAGCCTTTCTGTCATGCAAAGTGATACATTTCAAGCGCCAAGCAGTGATGATTGTGGTTTTGTTACATTTGTTTGCGGAAGCATTATGGAGCAGCCTACTGTATAATTCATACAGTGAAATGTTGAATTGTTATGAGCCTTTAGTAAGTGTTGATATAACTTTTTTTTTTCTTGCTATTTCATGTCTTCTTTCCTGTTCATCACTTGTTTTTAGATTAAGATCTTTGATTTTATTCTCTGTTTTATCAGGCTTGCCCCGTCCTTTGCATTCATTATTTAATTTTAGGCATTTTTTCTATTTTTATTCTTTCCTCTACTCTCCTTCTTTCGTCACTTTTTTAAGTAGATTTCTACTAACATTTATGATTTTGCACACACTTGCACCTGCAGTATTATGTTTTTTGCTCTTTTCCCATTTTTAGGAAAATGAGTGCCGTATTCTAGACTAAAATCGAAAACCGTGCACTTAGAGTTTGTCTTTGGCCTTCATCCTGGTGTCAAGAAATGGGAGAAGCGCTCACTAAGAGAATAGGTGGACTATGTTCACTGTGATGCGTGTGTTTGCGTAGGAAGAATGAGCTGAGCCATATTGATGTTGGTAAAAGAGGGAGCTTTTGTGGTTCAGCCACTTTCAACAACACTTTTCAGGTCTTTTTCTTTAATGATTGAAATCCGATGTTCACTTGGAGATGATGAAGAAACTGCGCAATCATAACTTTGTAATAGGGAGGTAAAAATAGTTTAATAAATTCCGTGCATAAATACAGGAACAAAGTTCTTTTACCTGGTGAAATAAAAAAAAACGATCCCCAAATTTTTTGTTTCATTTAAATAACATTTGATATTTTTGTTTTCGATTTGGTTTGGAGCAACAACATACAACCTTTTTAACACTGCGAAATTATTTCTTTCACCAAATACAAAATTTGTTGATGCACCAATCAGAATCGCCGTTACATGTGAAGCTTTCACCTGCCGGGGTGATTTGAACAAATTCTGATTTCTCTTTAATAATCAGAACATATGAAAATATAAGAAAGTCAAACAGTTTTTTATAGCTTTTTTGCTGTGAGCAACCATTACTTACATTCAGAGACACCATGTGTGATTGAGAGTTGGCATTTTAAACTGGCCTTAGCATTTTATTGCGATTTGCTTTGTTAGTGTGGCTAACGTTACAAAAATTGTGAAAATGCAGATTCTTACCCCAACTTTAAAATTTACAAAACAACATATAACACCATTATGTTTCTTCATAGACAGAGTTTGAAAGTTCAAAAAGATAAAACAATGCAACTTTGTTATGGTCCATTCAGCCTTCATGTTATCTGCTCTCACTCTAGCTCTCTCTTGCTCTGACGCAGCTTGAATAAACCGCTGAAATGTCTTAACAAAATATAGTTTCCTTTTTAAATAACGTCTTACACATCCCCCTTCAGTGTCCTTTTGACTCTACCACACTGATGACACTATGTTTGACAGTGATGCTTTGTGATTATAAAGCTTCAAAAACTGATCAAAACAGAATTGTAGATAACAATCAACACAATATATTAGAGGGAATGGTAATACAAGATTTGGAGTATTTTAACATGTTTTGCTGAGGTATAACGAGGTTCTTTACTACACGCCGAACTAATAATTTCCTGACTTCATACAAATATTGTTTGTTTACGTTTTTTACCTTTTGGAATCAAATCAGTGTAGACTTGATGGCCAATTCAGCAGCTGGATGGCAACACTACAGTGAAATACAGTAGTCTCCTCTGGTTCTTGGAAGTTTTTTTGGAATTTTATTTTGTTGTATTAGGTTTTCCAAAACACAGGTGGTAATTATTCAGTGGGTGCTTGGAGGTAGAAATTATGCGTTGGTAGTCTGTTGGTGTTTCATTCCAGTGTGGAATGGAATGAAGTTGAAGAATAAAAATTTTAGTGAGTTTATTTGCTTCTTGCCACTTCACAACAGCTGTCATCTCAAGTTACTTTACAAAACAAACTGACTGAATTTATTCAAAGGAATGTAGACTCAAATTCAGTTAAATAGATTCTGATTTGATTATACTTACAAAACAATGCAGTCAAACAATATCTGACATTTAACTGACTGCAGATGATCTAGTAAACAATACACAGTGTGTGCACAAAATATGCAAAATTCTTATCAAAGCAAATAAATGCTTGATCACACTAAACAACATAACTGATTCAAAGTTGTAACTATCATCTTGCCTAAGCATTGGTACGAAATTAGTACAAAATTAAGAATAATTTGCTTGTGCAGAAATAGTGAATGAATAGAAAAGAAATCTCTTCAACATAAGCAACAACCATTAGATTTACTGTAATTATTTCTGTATGAGCAGGAATGTCAGAGGCAGAGCTATGATGAAAATTATGCCCCAACAAAGACAACAGCTTTTTTAAAAGGGGGAGGGAAACGTTAGTCAGGAAGCAGTCTGCGAATATTCAGGCAAAGTGATTAGACGCCGTATGTGAAAAACACCTGCATCTGTGTCACGTGGGCGTGTTGGGCCTTTTATTCGAATTAACCAGCTCTGTAAATTAAGCTGATTTTCTCTTCTAATGAGCATTGTTTTAAATGGTGACCAGTTGCATTAACAGCAGACTAAATTGTATTTCACCGCAATAGGGCTCTATAACTTAAATTTAGCTCTGTGGGAATTTTGTAAAGTTTAACTCGGGGCATAAATTTGTGAGTAAGGGCAAATTTTGAAAGAAGTGACCTCGGAAACAAAACTAGCTACTGTCGCTTTCTCAGTAAGTTTTATTTTGCATAAGAAAATGTCAAACAAAAATTTTGAAAAATTGGTCCTTGACTGTCCCACCTGCTGGTTTCAAGCTTGTTTCTTTTTTTCCTCTTCTGTCTATCTCAGCAGGTTTTCCCCTTTCTCCCTCCCTTCTTCTTTTTCATCTTCCTTATTCTGACGTTTGCTCAATCAAAACTGTTCATCTGGTCCTTATGCAACAACATTGTCATGCCTTCCCTTCAACCTCCTGTGGAGAGCGTTTTTATTGCATCACAGCTCATGTTTGCCAATGAGCCATGATAGCCTGTACACACAGAGAAGGCTCACTGTCAGACAGAAAAACATGAAGACACACATTCACACATATGCTAATTTTCTTTCACAGCTAATAAAGACATATTAACACATTTTAATTGTATTTGCTACATTCACATATCTGCCATATTATATGTAATTTATTTCACACATCAAAACATAATGTACACATTGATCTCAGTATCACAGAATATTATCGAAATATAAATAAAGAATGAAGTTCATAACTCATATTCATTTCAATCATTTATTTCTGTAAGTTTTGATGTTTGAATGTTACAGCTAATAAAAATAACAATTATTCAGTTTAAGCATTTTAAATTCAGAAATGTAAATTTATGCCATACACAACCATGTTGCAGGACTGCTGATTTGAAAGAGTAATTGACACTCCCCTCAAGGAGGTAATCCACTAAAGGTGTTATGGTAAAGGAGGAGTGTGCTGTAAGCATCTATTGCAAAGTTAAGTGGAAGGAAAAAATGTGGTATTTCAAGGTACATTAGCAGCATGGATAACTACAAGGGCAAGTATTTCCAGCCTTTTCTTTAGTGAGGACTAATAGCAGACTTTTAGAATTAGAGTGTATGTTGAAGCTTTCATTGTAGTGAATCCAGTGTCCAACTCTTAAGACAAACTTTACCTAAACCTGTTTGTTTTGTGTCTCTTAGAAAAATGTGTTCTTCCATTCTAAGATCTGCAAATCTTCAGCACAGTCTGTTTTCCAAGGGTGTGTTTCCTCTAGGACAGAATGGGAGAGTTTTTTGTCTTTTTATCTACCTATGTAAGGAAAATGGATTCCGTTCTCATAGAATTGCAACACTAAGCTGCAAAAGTGTCAAGTTTGCCCTCCGTTCTTTAGATTTAGCTTCAAATGAGCTGGGAATTCTTTTTAGGCTGTTTTTAAAGCATTTTCTGTCCAGTACCTATACATTTTTGTTAAGCTTTTCAGGCATGAAAAAAAGTTTTGACTTAAACTAGTGTTATGCACATAACAGAAGTTAAAAGACAGAAATACATGTATGAAAATGTAATAGCATTCCAGCAATATCATTGTAATATTATAGAAAACATAGTGTGATATCCCACAATAATTTCTGTAAATGACAAAGTAATAATAAAATTCCTTGAACCTATGTAATAAAATGCAGACAGTTTGGCTGCACTAATATGTACAGACTCACTTCAGTATGCCAAGTGCATGGAATAGCGGACATTAAAACTGTCTTATTTAGCCACAGAGTATCAAGCTCTCAGCCCAAGATGGTTAGGTATTATGGCAAGAACTTTTTCCTCCTTTTGCTGAAGCAGTTTCAATTGTACAATCATTTTTCTAATTCATATACATATGTTATAGGAGCATATTTAAGATGTTGCACATATTTCATGTACGTGACACAAATTTTTGTATCACAAAATGTGCTTCATTTTTAGAAACTAAACAAGTGTGGCAGAATAAGAAACATTGTAACAGCAGGTTTAGGCAGTTTTAGTCTCAGAAAGGCCTGCCTCCAAAACACAATTTCTTCCCATTTTATTTGCTTAATCTGTGATAAATAGCAAAGACAGCACCGTCTGACAAACACCAAATACTATCACAAGAAAAATCAAAAGATTGTAGTCTTCTGCCGTCTGCAGTGCATTTTATACTGTCATAGTATATGAAATGGACAGAAAATGCTTGACAAGGCAGCCAAAGGCTTAAGAGAACATTTGAAAGCGCTTTAGAGAGCACAAACATTTACTGCTCATGCTTTCTAAAGCACTTTGAAAGGTCACATTAAGGTCTAGTTACTTTGAAACAAAGTATACAAATTTGTGGTGTTTTAAATCTCTTGGACTGTCTGGTTTGTTGAGGTTTTTTGTCTCATTGGAGTTTATTTACTCATATCACTTATCTTTCTGCTAATGCAAAATTGTTTACCCTTACATTGCTGATTTTAGAGCTGCAGTCACAGCCTCTGCTCCTACTACACTTCACATATAATTATGGTGCTGTAATAATGTATAAATAGTCTCATCTTGTATCCAACTCTTTAAGACAAACACAAAAGGGCCAGCCTTGATGTTTCAATTAGTTGTTGACTTAATGTTAACGCTGCTTCATGTGAGTCAGCCGCATAACCCGTTTGAGAATTAATATGAAGAAAAGCAAATCAAAGCAATACATGTGGACTATAAAAGGAAAAGAGTTAATAAGTTAAAGAATATTTGCATCACCAAGAATATGTTTTTGTGCCAAAAAGTGATATATCAACTCTCTTAGTTCTTCTCAGTACCTCACAGCACAAATTATGTCACCATGTGTATTTCTAAGCCGCAATCATGTATTTACATGATAGCGATATGGAATAGAATTCTTTAGTATGTCAATAATCATTGTGTACAATGAAAATAAACTTCCTTATGACTTTATGACAAAATTGGATCCAACACTCTCATTGTTTGCCCTATAGTCTGTGTGTCTGGTTTAGGTTGAGGTAGCTGCTCTGACTCCATTTGCTTCGGATCTCCTGTGAATATCTCTGATTAAATATGAGGAAGTGAAACCAGCATCTTTATCTGAATAACGCATCCAAAAAGACAGGAATAAGACTAGACGCAACACTGTTTTTTTTTAAGTCCCAGAACTCTATGGGAGTTGTCAATCTTAGGTTTCTTGGTTTTATTTAGTGAAAGACTGTGGTTCTCTACTGGAACACCAAGTGTGTTTGCAAGATCATAGCACACTACTGAAAAAGGTTGTATTAACAATGTTATAGCTTAATTTTCAATGCTTAAGTGTTCAGTTCAACACTGTTTCTCAGTTTCCACACTAACAAGGTCGCCTCTTTAGCAGAATATTGCTTCGTAGCATTGTGAACTAACAAAATCAGCTGAAAACCAATAGCACAAAAACATTGCATTAGGGTTGAAGGGTATGATTGTAAACAGCTAAAGTTGCAGCCATGTTTCCTTTGTCATTTCTTAGAGTTGCAGACGAAAAAGGGTAGTGGAAAGTCTACAATGAGGATGAAAGAACACTTTCCATTGGATTTCATAAAAACGTATTAACAATTTTGCAAGACCCAAAAACAGTTGTTGTTTTTTTACAGTTGCTGATACCTTACATTTGTATGTATTGGGATCTGGTTTGTGGATTTTAGAATAGTTATGCATACAGTTTATGTTCCAACCCCTAATGGTCATTTTAATTATGTATTCATGTATGCATGGCATTGTTTGCATGCATGGCCAGAGGTGGTAAAAGATAAGGATCTCTAAAGAGAATGGAGAGACCTGACATCTCTTTAAAACTCCAGATGCATCCCTAATTTTAATTCCCTGTCTTGCCTTGCTTATATATCTGCTTTACTGCCGTTATCACTTGTTTTTGTCTGCTCTTTTAGTTTTTCTTTCTCTATCCTTGTCTTCCTCACGTTAGCTTCATCCATTCTACTTCAATCTATACAGCTTCTCTCTATTGCGCCCTTTCCTTGGAGACCACAAAGGCAATAAATAAGAGCTGTGAGAGGGTCAGTCTGTGTAACCTGTGCAAACCGTTTGTACGAAAGCCACCAAACTGCTAAAGCTAGGTCCCATTGAGCTATCCTGGAGTGTAATGGGAAAACAGTAATCTCCTTCACGCTGTACTTTTCATGTAGGAGCTAATTTTACGATGTTTGGAACTACAAAAAGGCCTACTCTTCCTCATTGTCTTGGCTAATAGAAGGAAAAATGCAGAAAAAATTCAAAGATTTCATAAATTTCAGGGTTGAGACATTAACTCAAGCCTCCAAAGATTTATAAAACGACAGAAAGTGAGAGATAGAGAAAAATAGTCACACACCTGTCAGCCAATGCCATGTGTGCTCTTTGTATTCAGACTCCACAGCAGCCTTGGGTTCCACTTAAAGTCTAAGTTCTAAATCAGTAATAGTATTTAGAATTGGCATTCGCTTGACTGTGGAAAGGGGGTTTGAGGAAAAACAGGCTGAGATTGAAAATGAATGTGAACTGCATGATAGTCTGCCTCCTTCCGCTCCTCTATTGTTTCGTATTTTTGCCCCATGTCACCGTTTCTCTTCCTCCTCCTCCTCCTCCTCTCCTTCCTTCCCTCTCTCTCTCCAGAGGGATTTGACTCTAACTGGCCTTGGCGCCCGTAATGAAACCAAATCTATTTAAAGCCAAAAGCGATGCAAGTTTTAATTTCCTATTCCAGACTTAACCTTTTTGGCTGCGCTGCATTTTCACATCCACTTAATAACTTTTTACCCTGCTCTCCCTCCCCTTCTTCTTCTCCTCCTTCTCTCTCCCTATCACTCTCACTCTGTGGCTTCCTCTCCTCCACCACTACCCCCCCCCCCCATTGCTCTCAGTGGCGTGGCACAGGCTGCCTCTTCAAGGGCAATATCTGTCAAATGATTCCCCTGTGAAATTAAGACAGAGGCCATGAGAGAGAAACGTGGAGGGTGGGGGGGAGCGCAGAGTAACAGGAAAGAGCAAGGATGGTGTGTTTGTGAGAGGGGGAACCAGGTGGAAAACCTTCCTTCTTCTTTCTTCTTTCGCCGAAATCAATCTCATCTGACAGGGAAAAAATTAAAGCAGTTTAAAGATAGCTCTGCCAGCATCTCCCTTTGTTCCCGTTTTTACATTAAAACGAAGCCGTCTGGGAAATAATAGACTCAAGAAAAGAGGAGAGAAGAACAGCCACAAAAAGACCTCAGAAAAAAGGAGATTTTCTTGTGTTTTTAATGACCGTAGACCATGTATTAAGATGGTTCCTTTTAAAGACTTATATGATAATTATGCTCTAAACGTAATTAGAAAGCAAATACAAACAAACATTTATTTTAACTAGAACAAATTGTATAATTTGACTGCATGTGAATAAAGTATGTTATTAAGTTAATTCATTTCTGTAATTCTACTCAAAAAGTGAAAATTGTTTACAAAACAGACTACTTACACACAGTGATATGTTTCAAGCATTGTTTTTTGTTAATTGTATTGATTAACCCAAAACTCAGTTCCTCAGTAAATTAGAATATGACATAAGACCAATAAAAATATTATTTTTGAAAATTGTATGCCTTTACAGTTGTCTACAAAAGAGTTAGTGACATGATTAGCCACAAAAGGCTGTTCCTGAAGAAGCTACTTGTTCAGAGTGCTATATCCAAGCATATTTAATGGAAAGTTGAGTGGAAGAAATACCTTTAGGAGGATTGTGAGGTGTATTCAAGAGTTTTGAGGAGGTTCAGGAGGTTTAGACTCTGGCCTAAGTTAGCACTTCAAGACCCACCACACAGAGACATATCCAGGATATGGGCTTTGACTTATTCTTTGCCTTCTTTATGTTAAGCCACATTAGTACCTTCTTACTTTTGACTTGGGAGAAAACGGACTGGACTGCTGCCCAAAGTTCTTTTTTCAGATTAAAGTAGTTGTTGCATTTCATTTGGAAGTCAAGAGTGGAGAGGCCCCGAATTCAAGTTGCTTGAACTTGAGTAAAGCTTCTGCAATCTGTAAAGATTTGGGGTGCCATGCCATGTTGGTCCACTGAGTATAGTGGTCTACCAGGAAAGTGAGCACCTAAATTCTCCTCATGAAAAGCTTTATGGTGATGTTGATTTCATTTTCTAGCAGGACTACCAGAGGTACCAGAAGCTGATTCAGTGACCCTGGTGTTACTGTGCTTGATCGGCCAGCAAAATGACCTGACCTGAACCACATAAAGAATCTGTGGAGTATTGTGGAGGAATATGCGAGACACCAGACTGAACAGTGCAGAAAAGCTAAAGGTCACTTTTATAGTAACCTGGACTTTCCTAACACCTTCCCACCACGTTGCATTTATGCAGTAAGTCATGCAAAAGGATCTCCAAGTACTAAGCACTGTCATGTTGTAGGGTTGGAATGACCCAAGTGCAGAGAGGATTATAGTAAAAATAAGACTCTTTAATGATCAGTTTAGATGTGAAGTTAGGACGAGGCAGACACGATGACAATGACGACGATCTGACAAAGACCTGGAAACACAGAGAGGTATAAATACACAGGGAAGGCAATGAGCGAGACAATCAGGGAAACTCGGGGCAGCTAGGGACAATCAAGGACGCAGGGACTGACAGGGAAAGACACCACACTGTGACAAGCACACACACACGCACACACACACACTACTTTGTAACCTGACATTTCTATATTAAAAATTCCTTTTTTCAAATCCTTTTGTGGTATTCTGTTTTCCAGAAAAACTGCCATTGGTTTGCATTGTCATTGTCAGTAAGCTGTATTTGTATGATATTGAGATGGACCTGTAAAACCCTTAATACATGTATGATATATAAATGTGCAACAAAGGAGTCTGTTACACATTATTGTATTAACATTATAAAGCTGTGTGGGAACAACAGATACCCAGATTACATGGATGTTTTTTTCTTTTACTGTTAGCTATAGTCAAAACTGGGCCTGTCAGCAGTTAAAATCCCATTATGAAACACTCAGTTATGTTGCTTTATCCTTAGCGCTACCCCCAGGCCTCATATCATCTCTTACGCCATCTTCTGTTAAACTTTGCTACTACATCTAAAGAACAATAAACAGAAATCTGACCCGCCTTTCTGTCATAGCCAGTTAAAATTTCAAATTTTTCCCTCCATCTGCTTTGCATTTATCCTTGTAATAAATTTCTTCCACCTAATTATTCAATATCTCAATTATCAGAGATGATGGCGTTATGGTGCACCTCGAGAGCTTAAATTTACAACCCTATTCTGGAGAATGTCTAAAATGAAATTAACTTTTTACAAGGTGTCATCTGTGGCTTTTAAGTAGTGAAATTGAAGCACCATCCCCCTCCGCCACCACAGCCACACACACATACACATGCACCTCATAATGAGGAGCCATTATTAGGCCATGATTGGAGCTAGGGTGCTGATATTAAAAGTGGCAGTAGAGGCAATATCACTACAGTGTCTAATACCCCAGCAGATATGTCATATATTTTAAGACAGCTGCTCTGCTATTTATAATTAATAGCAATTTTGTCTCAGCAAAAAAAAAAACAAAAAAAAAAAACTGGAAGACAGCTGACAGAGAAATCTTGTTCCATTAGGTGCAGATTCAGAATCAATATCATTGTGCACTTCCTTTTTTCTTCATCTTTTACGATTGTTTGGTCCAGGTTCTGTAGGGATTATATAAATACCGCATGTGATTCACTGTGTGTTCTGCGAGGAAGTCGATCCCTCTTTGAGTCAGAGTAAAAATGAATGCAGTGCAAACAATAGAGGAATGAAGTCAGCCTCTAAAGACACATGAATACAAATAATCTGTCTTTATTCTCGCGTCTCACCGCCATAAATCACTCTTTCCCAAATGACAGTCTCATGCAAGGCGCACTGTATCAGGGTGGCAAATGGCTCTATCTTATAATAGCAATGTAGCACATAGCAATATTATCTGCTGTTGAGTATTGTAGTGCATGTGTCTCAGTGCTGTGCCCTGGAGCAGTAGCCAGATTACGCTGGGCCCAGCGACAGTCTTATAATAAGAACTTGCCCATTAAATCATATCAGCACTGCTTTTTATAGGCCAACACCTCAGCTACCCCACTATGAAACTGTCTATCACGCCAGGTATGTGTGTCAGAATCTGTGTGTGTGTGTGTGTGTGCGTGCGTGTGTAAAAGAACAAGAGGTGGTGTGTGAGACATTCTAGGAGGAGACACGTGTGTGTTTTACCAAACGTCGCCGGCGTGTGAGCTTCTAGCCGCAACTTCTGACAGCGTTTCATCTTCCGCTTTTATTAGATCAGCCTCTCGCCGCTGTCACCTCTCTTTTCGATGTGCTTACATCACACAAATGCGCACACACACACACATACACAGACAGTTATGCACACAGCATGGCGACCGTTGGCTCACGAGTTGCCGTGCGCTGTTATAATATGAATATGGTAACCTTGAATAGGGCCTACAAATATTTCGGTTCATAATGGTATTTAAAACTAAATAGTACAGAATGACTTTATTGTTTTCTATGTGAAACAGAAAAGCAACATTGATTCCTTCTGCTTTTAAATAATTTGTTTTGTTCATACTATTTATTGTTTTAATTTTGGTGCATACATTTCTGCAGAAATATAGCATAAACACAAGATTTATTTGGACTTTTTAATTGTTTATTTTTCAGAAGTTTATGAAGCTTATTTGTGCATTGGTCAGGCTATCTGCTGAGGTAGCCAGCCCATAGTCTACTTTTAAATGTAAATATAGCTGACAATGTAGATTTAAATAAAGATGCATCGGTCCGCCGGAGATCTTTAGTTCAGTTCTATTCGGTGATCAGGAAGTAAAGAACTATAAAACCTTTTTTCCTTCTATTAAATGCATCAGTACTTGGAAATTCCACTATTATTGATCTATAAACTGACCGCATCTAGGTTGAAGCTCTTTTATGATATCAATAAATAAAAGGCAAAATCTGCTAATTGTTAGGGACACAAATGGAGATTATCTTGGATTATCTTCATTTTCTGTTAAATACAAAATTATTATCTTTATAAATAGAACCTGTTCCACGTTTTTTCCTTTTCTCTAAACAAAAAATAATCAGAATCAGTCCAAATCAGAATATGCAGGTTAGAGCTAAAAAAAAAGAAGTGAAGATCAGTAGGGTACCAGCCAGGAAATGTCTGATTGGTGCATCTGTAGCTTGTAAACAGTGTTACCTTCATAAAATTCTCTTAGCTACTCAACCGTTGACAGCTGTGGAGTTCATAGTCTTAAACATATCTAAATAACCAAATTTGCCTCGTTTTCATACATGGTGAATCATTTAGAAACCTTCTTTCAGCCATCCAATTAGCAGCGTGCAACAACAAGTGAGGGAGGGTCAGGGTTGGATTCTTTATATGAATCTATAGATTCCTCTGGCTTTTTCTCTTGAATTTCATTAGAATTACATTAAACCTGAGGAATGTTATACAGAAGAATTTTAACAGTTTTAATACCTACCTTTGTTATACCTTGACCACTTGATATCTGTATTTTTTTCACTAGAAAAATGGGTTCAAACTCAAATAAATGTGATAATAGGCAAAATGGCATGTTTGTGTTATAAATCAAAATCATTGAAGGTTTTTGGCAAGTTCAGTCACGCTTAAAGGGGCTATATGCAATTTTCAGAAATTTAAACTTGCGACTGACCCCATGTGGCCAAAAACGGAACTGCTCTTCCTTTCTGCTCGCTCTCTCAGCGCGCGCTCGTGTGCCGGTTGCTCTCAATCTTCTATCTTTTTCAGGCACTTTTCAGGGGTTTAACTTTCTTAGTCTTATGTGGAGTTACTGTTCGTGTCAAAGTTGTCCTGGGTCTCTTCTGTGTATTCGCACAATCCATTTAAGTGCTTGCGAGTGCTGACCACCAGTAGTGGCAGAGTGATCTGAAACATTTAACATGAACGCGCTTGACGTCACATCCACAGACAGTGTGGGAAAAATCCGACCCGACAGAAAATAGAAAACATTGGATATAGGCTTATAGGTGCATCCACCGTGAGCTGACAAGGTGTCAGTATGCTCATCAGGAGATGTTTGAGTCATGGATAGTCAAATAAAAAGGCTATTGTTACATTTATTTTGGGGGAAAAGTTGCATATAGCCTCTTTAAGTATTTATTGTTTCTCAGGTTACCAGATAAACAGGAAAGTCGTACACACTGCAGGACTTACAGTAGCACAGGTAGCACATAGTCCCTTTCTGCTCTTCTGGATGCGTTTCACTCACGTTGTGACTGAGCACTTGCTTTTTTATCTGAGGTGTGAATGTGCAAATTATTTGTATTTGCAAAATTGTTTCTCCGTTTTTCTTCTCTCAATTGTCATCTTTGTTTATTTTACAATTGTTGCTACTTTGTTGGCCGAACCAGATGCATTTGATGCCATAAAGTCGAATTATGCATCAGGGGAAATATCCAATTTTGCTTTTGTAATGTAAATCTGCCCTGACACTGTAAGGCAGCCAGACGCACCATATTGTTTGCTTAAGTTGTCTGGACATGTCATGCTAAAAAGGAAATTAAAAGAAAAAGCGTATAAAAAAATTTTTTTATTCATGTCATTTAGAGAAGGTTCTTACTTTCAATTCCTGAGGGTTCCATGTGTCAATTTGTAAATTTCCTTAATTAAAAGTTTAATGACTTTTATTGAATTAAAAATTGCAACTCTGTGATGCCAAATAGACTTTTTAAAGCATCATCATTGCTTTTTGAGAGCACTTTGCTCATTTAAAAATGCCATTTCCAAGAAACATCCCCTTCGTGCAGACTTTGAGTAGTTTTCCGTCTGCAGCTTCCCGAGCAGAGCTGTCATGTCACATTTGTCATCTTCTGACGGATGACGTCGACGTCGAGCAGGGAAGAGTTAAACAACGATCTCTCAGAGGACACGGCGGAGCAGCTCTGATTCTTTTTTGGACGAAGCAGATTGACGTGTTTTTGTT
>OY747720.1:16088409-16185909 GCA_963556495.2 Valencia hispanica | reverse complement strand
AGGCCCCACAAATTATTTAGCTGGGTAAAGTTTACTTTCAGTTTGTGTTACATCACTTTGTTGATCTGCTGAGGTATTACTCCTTTCTTGTCTCTCCTTTTATGTTGACATGTTTGTCAATTTGAAACAATGGTCTACCAATTGTCTTAAAAGTCTAAACAACTCTGAATTCTCAAACTTGTGTTTTTCTGTATCTGGGTTTTGCCATAGGATTTTTTTTTTTTTGTCTGTGCCATAATAAAATGCAAATTTCCCAGCAGCTTGATTTATCAATTTTTCTGGTTGTGATTTGCATGCTGTTGTAGGCTGAACAATTCCACATTAGTTGGAACGAAAGGAGTTGAGACATGCTCAACAAACAATAAGGAAGCAAAGATAAGAGTTTGACTAACTGAGATAATTGCACAGTAAACTGACAGTGTACAGGAAAGGAAAATGGTTGGAACAGCTGCTGGTAGTATGTTGTCTTTAACATGGAATACCTGTGATTAATCCCGATTACTTCCTTTGAAATGGGTCGTGTTGAGAAAATGGAATGGAGTGTATTACAGTCCATGTGTTTTTACTGCTCCTCTGATACCATCTCTCCACCCCCAACTCAACAAAACCTGTCTGTCTGGTTTCAGGTTGTTACACAACAAGACTTTTATCGTTGTTGCTGTGTGAATTGAATAAGTGATCGGAAGCTTTTTATCTTCTCAAACTTCTTTTTTTATATGCTGTTGGCATATTAAGCACTTAAAATGACTTACCCACTCTGTAATTCAGTTACCCATTAACAGTTTTTAAGTCTTTTTGCGTTAAATGCTGAATGTGTCTAGTATTAAACACGTCAACTCTGCAACAATGAATGATTAGGTATCAACTCACAGAGGGTTGACATGAGAACTTACAAATGAAAAAGCAGCTTGTGCTTTGTTTAAATTTGTTGAGGTGGCATTTCTCTGAAATGTGTTTAAAGTTGCTCTTTAAACGAGCTCTGACGCAGTGTGAATCATTAACCAGACTGAGATGACCTAAATCAGCTTTTTTCAACACCCTTTTTGGTTAGAACAAACCACTTCACGTTTTCTGTTTCTGTTGGTGCGTGTCAAGCAGTTTCTGAAGAATAAAACGGGAACTAAGTTGAAACCTGAAAGTGTCTGGAACCCGATTTTTGAGAAATATGGCTAAGTCACACTGACCCAACCTTTTGCCCGTTTTGTTGTCTTTTACCTGACAATGTGACTCTGAAAAAATAACTTAACTCAATAAATCCGAATAACCTTCAAAATGTTCATTTATATCACGCAAAGTTATTCAAGCATTTATTACCCAAAATGTACCGTAGTTTCTCAATAAATTGAATATTATGTAAGCATTAAAAATGTGAATGTCGATGTATTGTGCAGTAAGTTCACAATATTTTGTCAAGGCCCCTTCATGAAGTGCTGCATCAGTGTGGCATGACATGGAAGTGATTAGTCTGTGTTGTCAATAACTACAACCTTAAAATCGAAAATGGCTGCCATGGGTTTGAAATATAGTGATGGATGGAATAATAAACCATTTCTATGCACTTCTGATGGTTAGAATTTTATTAACTTTTTTCCTACGTGTAAATTCATGCAGACTTTTTTGTGAAACATACATTAAGAATTTTAAACCCTTCCTATTGGTTTCCATTGCTAGTGGGGTTGAGCTTGGTCATTTAGTAGAAAAACTGATGAGCTCTACTGATTTTACAACTTGCCTATGGAAAGTGGATAATGGTTAAGTTCCTCAATAGGGTTTAGGCCTGGAGAGTTTGGTCAGTCAGTCACAGTGAGCTCTACAGAACGTCAGGATCAGGTCTCCATTTTCAAGTCCTGCTCATATTTTGTGGATAAATGTCATTAGAAATTTACTTTCTTTTAGTTTTCTTCTGCTTCATGTTATGTCCAAAAAACACCACCAATGGATTATTATTAAACCTCCCCTCTCTACAACATCCTTCCACACAGCTTTCCTTTGGTATCCTTGAACATGCACTCAAACAACCAATTTCTTTAATGTTCACCTTTTGTGGCTCAGCCTCCTTCTGGAAGGTCTACTGGACAACTATCAGGACAATAGTCCTCTCCATGATTGTATAACCCATGGAATTATCCATAGCATAACATATATGTATTAGAAATAATTTTCTGAGACTGTATTTTGGGTTTTCATTTATTGTAAGAAAACATAATTTACAGAAATTCATTACTGTTTACCTAATGGCTGGATTTCACGTTTTGAAAGAAATGACCAGAAACAAGTAAGTTTTTGTGTTGTTGGGGTCTATTGAGATGCATCTGTTCTCATAGTTCTTCACTTTGTGAGCAAAATTCGTTGATTAGAGGTTACACATACTTGACCATGTTTTTGTCTTGATTCTAAATTATTATTATTATGTCTCCCAGACCACTGTATGGTTCCAAAGAAATCTGGTCCGTGCCGTGGTATGTTCCCTCGCTGGCATTACAACGCTGCCTCAGGGAAGTGTGAGAAATTCACTTTTGGGGGTTGCATGCCGAATAAGAACAACTATGTTGGCGAGAAGGAATGCATCGATGCCTGTAATGGCACAGGTAATTGTATTTTCTGTTACTCTGAATTTTTTTTATCAGCTTTTCCCCTATTAAATATTCAGAACTATAATGTAATGGGTATTTTCACAGTAAGATCTGTTTTTTTTGTTTTTTTTGATAATGATTGAATGCACTACCATAAATATTGGAAAAACCCGAGTGGCATTAAACAGTTCAAGTGGAGGATTTCAGTAACGATTAACTGAATGTCAAAATTGTATTTTTGCTATTTTTTATTTCATGCCAGGTTCAAGTCAATGTGAGAGCTCTGAATTAAGAAGGGTAACCAGTTATGAACAAATATTAGGTTATGCTTGAAGTAACCCGTCTGCCCAAATAAAGCAGGATGACCACTTAAAACTAGTTTAAAATATGATGATGAAAGGGGCAAGTAGTGTAGATACGTCTTAAAAATGATTGGCAAAGTGAGAAAATCCCACTTCCTGATTGAAGGCTAAACTAAGAAACAGTTCCTCTTTGTTGAATATAAAATTGGATGTTGGAAGTTAAATGAATTGTCTGAAATGTTAAGAAAATGAGCTTCAGAACTTCCTTAACTAGATCTAGAGATTGTTCAATCCCATGAGGTCCTTGGCTCAACATCTCTCAACGGCTCCCGTACAGATTTACTAATAAAATGAACAAAATGCATAACATAAATATTAGGTTAGGGTTTGAATGAATAGCTGAACTCCTTAAAGTGCTCTCAGTTGCGATTCCTAACGATGGTATTCAATCCACTTGAACTTATTCAAATTTATCAATCACAAACATCAATGTATTTTGTGATAGATCTACACAAAGTTGGGCTTAATGTTGATGTTGAAGAAGGTAGATACATGGTTTTATTTGTTTGTTTAAAAAAAATTACATAAAACAATTGCATTCAGAAGTCACCAAATTAGTACAAGGTCATCTTAGAAATAGAGCTGTTCTGTTTTGGTGATCTGAACTTACCAGATCTGAGCTTTCATCTATAAGGACTGTTGTTCTTCAAGCCCGCTTAATGTACCTTTGATGGATGTTTTAGAGCAGCCCACACAACCTCTTATTCCATAAAGACAGATATTACACACCTTCTCCTACACTGGAAACCTAAGCAAGACTTTTTTATGTTTGCCAAGTAGAATTGTTTATTGTAACCAGCAGTAATAATTCTTTTGTTTTGGTTGTTTTTCGTAAAGGTAGTCCAGGTGTTCGAGGTCTGCCTGTTACATCTTCTCAAGGTGGGTGCATTCAGTGTATACTGGTTAAAACTAGCACTTTATTTTTGCAGGTATTTCATTGAATAGAAATGCAAATGCAGTCGATGCCAAAAATAGAAATGTGCAAATGCAAAGTTGGGCATTTTAATATTCAGATTAGTTGTGGCTTCATGGTCTGATTGTCTGACAAATATATATTTAGGTTCACATGTGTCACCGGGCATGGTGCTCTTTGTAGAATCATACAATGGCCTAACTGATTACTATCTGTGTTTGTGTGCCACAGGAGAAAAGTGTGGAGCTACATGTACTGATGAGCAGTTTGTCTGTGATAATGGTTGCTGTTTGGATAAAGGACTGGAGTGTGATGAAACTTCACAATGCACCGATGGATCAGATGAGAAGAACTGTCTTGACAGTATGCTCTTGCTATGCAAACTAGACCTAGTTTTCATTTTGATTAATTTAAATAGATGCTTTGATTACAACCTTTTTTGGATGTTTTTTTTAGGATAATTGTTAACATGAATTATGTCCTGTGTGTTTATCAGTTCAAAGCAAGTTTCGTATTCTGATGAACATTCCAGTGGATGAACAGAAAGGTGTTTTGAACTTTTCATTTCCTGATATTACTGTTGATTTCTGTCTTCTAGTTCACCTACTGACCTACGTTCCTTCTTTCTGAATTTATTCTTCATATTTCACAGATGAATGTTTTAGCATTCTGTTTTGAAATCATATAGTTTATAATTGTTGTACATTTTCTTTCAATCACAGCGCGCTGTACGCACCAACCAGAAACAGGAACTTGCAGGGAGAGTACCTCAAAGTGGTACTATGACTACCTAGAAAAGAAGTGCTTCCGCTTCAATTATGGAGGCTGTGGGGGAAACGACAACAGATTTGACTCTGAGGACAACTGTATGAAAATTTGCCGTGGGGTGACAGGTGGGTTTGTTTTCAGACACTCCAGTTGTCCAGGGCTCAAAGAATCCCTGTATATGTTAAAATATCAAAAATATTTCTACCGCTTTAGATTTTCAATATGTTATTTTCTGCTCTTAATAATTAAACAACATTAAATATATTCAAGAAATGACAATACTTAATCTGTTTTTATGTGCCATGCTAAATATGTTTTTTTTTTATTACAGAAAAGGATGTCTTTGAAATAGCAGGGAGAGCTGATAAACAAGACTCCGAAAAGGATACAAGTAAACAACCTTTTTTTCATTGATATTATTTAAATAAGGCAACTTGTAGAGAACAAATTACTGGAATAGTTTCTGTAAAGTAACAATGTGTTGAACCACAAAGGCTTAAGCAAATCTATCTCTTATATTTCTCTCTTCCAGATAAGTCTGATTAAAATGCTGGAAGCTACAGCACATTTATAACCTATTTTATGGACGAGTAAAAAAACACAAATGAGTTGCAATAACTTTAGTTCAGTTTATTTATATAGTGCTGAATCTCAGAAAATATATCCTGGCACTTTACAAGCTCCAAGTCGTATCTACGTATATAGAATCAATTTCAGTTTGAATTGTTTTCAGAATAATCACTTCATTCTAACACAGTTGAGTTTTTAGGCACGTTCACATCCAGTTGCATATAATCCTGTTCATCTTAATTGAAATGCAGTGCAATCAGATTTAATTGATCAGTCTAAGAAAGCCAAGACAATTGCTTTGTGCCTTTGATTCTGAAGCAGTCTGTCATCTTGAGCAGTGATGATCTTGACTAAAAATATGATTTACAGGACTAGCAGTATGATAGAATATTACAAAAGTCAACTCCTCCAATATTTCATAATTCGGCCAGCTAAAATGGCAGGATATTTAGTAGACTAAAACTATACCAAATTGCCATTTTGGTTTCCCTAATGCCTTTAGACCTGTCTTAGTCTTTGTGGCATATACAATGTACACATAATATAAAAAGGAAGTCTTATTCTAAAGCATTATTTTTATTATTCATCAAATACAGTGCTCTCTGTTAATCCACAATGTTAATGTACATCAACATGAATGTTTAAGAAAGTAAAAATGAGGTTGTGGCTTTCTTAGAGGAATAGGTGTATGGACACAATTATTGGGCAACTATTATTGTTCAGAATTATTACGCAACTAAATGAGAAACACATTTTCCCATCTCACTTTTTTTATTTTCATGTTTAAGTAAGAATTATAAAAAAAAAACTCATAGCTTTCCAATGAACATTTCTGACATTAAAAAATAACTAACTCAGTGATCAGTAAAGCCACCCTTTTTTAATAGCAGTGATCAACCTTCCATTCATGGAGTCTGTCAATTTCTTGATTTATTAATGGTCAGGTTTTTGTGCAGCAGCAACCACAGCCCCCACAGACACTGTTCTGGGAGGTGTACTGTTTTCCATCACTGCACATCTCCCAATTAAGAATTATTTGAGCTTTGTGAACTGGCACGTACCATCAGAATGTCACAGCAGAAATTGAGGCCCATCAGACCAGGCATATGTGTTCCAGTCGGTTAGCGTCAAAGTTTGGTTAGACTGCTAATTTTAGTCTTAGTTTTCTGCTTTTCACTTACAGGAGTGCAGCTTGATTAGATCTTCTGCTGAGATTGTGTTTTGCATACATTGGTAGTAAAGAGTGGTTCTTTGAGCTACTGTTCTATAATCTGGACCAAGGCCGTTCATTCTCCTAACATTAACCAGGCATTTTCTTCCCCACTAGATATTTTCTCCCTTTTTGGACTACTCATGTTTTGTTTAAAACTCCAACAATCATCCCATATTTAAAGTCACCTAAACCCTCATCTTATCCATGCTAATGCTCGGTTGGAACTTCACATCTAGATGCCTAAATGTAGATAATTGCTAATTCCCTCTTTGTTTTAACAAACAATTCAGCAGATGTACCAGTTTGTTTAAAAAAAGGTTCAAACTAATTTAGATCCCATTTTTTTTCTCAAGAGTTTGACAACTCATTGTAAACCTGCTTTACTAGTAACTCTACTTTGCAAAGTTCTGCTGATAAACATACCACTGTTCCACACTTGCTTAGTGCTTGTTTGGGATGTGGCTGCTAGAAAGTTCACTATACATTAAACATGTCATTTTATACTTTACTTGAAGAATGGGCTGAAGGGGTAAGGATTTCATCTTGAAAGATGCTAATTTTGTATATTAATTGCAAAACAGAGACACTGACTGCAGCATTTAAGTTTCTGATTTTTTTCTTTTTGTCATTTGTCTTCTGTGTCTTACCTGCAAAAACTGGTTCATCAGTTTTTCTGTCCAAGGCAAGGCAATTTTATTTGTATAGCACACTTTCAACAGCAGGGTAATTCAAGGTGCTTTACATGATTTGGTGATTTAAAAAATCAAACAAAAAAAACACATGGAATATAACATTGAAACTTAAAAGTAGAAGAAACACACATTACACATGATACACAATAAAGAAACAGAAAGATGAAAAAAGCAAGAGAGCATGAACACATTTCATACATATGACATCAAGCATTTACTTAAAGGCAATTCTAAACAGATGGGTTTTTAGTCTCGATATAAAGCAGTTCAGAGTTTCAGCAGCTTTACACTTATCAGGAAGTCTGTTCCAGATAAGGGGAGCATAGAAACTGAAAGCTGCTTCTCCATGTTTAGTTCTGAGTCTAGGAATGTTTAGTAGGCTAGAGTTGGAGGACCTGAGTGGTCTTGGTGGTTGGTACTTTGACAACAGGTCTTCAACATATTTTGGTGCTAAGCCATGTAATGATTTATAAACTAGTAAAAGTATTTTGAAGTCTATTCCCTGAGCTACAGGGAGCCAGTGTAAGGACTTTAGAACTGGGGTGATGTGCTCTACTTTCCTAGTTCTAGTGAGGACGCGAGCTGCAGCATTCTGGATCAGCTGCAGCTGTCTGATTGACTTTTTAGGCAGACCTGTGAAGATGCTGTTGCAGTAATCAATCCGACTAAAAATAAACGCATGGATGAGTTTTTCTAGGTCCTGTCGTCATCAGTCGTTTAATCCTACAAATGTTCTTCAGGTGATAGAAGGCTGACCTTGTAATTGCCTTTATGTGACCCTGGAGGTTCAGGTCTGAGTCCATTACTACACCTAGGTTTCGAGCCTGATCAGTAGTTTCTAGCCGTATTAACTGAAGCTGTGTGCTGACTCTTCATCGTTCCTCCTTGGGTCCAAAAATAATTACTTCAGTTTTGTTTCTATTCAGCTGGAGAAAGTTATGGCACATCCATCCATTTATTTGGTCAATGCATTGATTTAGGGTTTGAATGGGTTCAGAGTCACCTGGTGACATTGTAATGTAGAGCTGAGTGTCATCCGCGTAGTAATGGTAGCTAATGTTATTGGTTGCTATAATGTTGCCTAGTGGGAGCATGTAGATATTAAATAAGAGGGGCCCCAGGATGAAGCCCTGGGGCACCCCACATGTGATTTCTGTTCGTTCTGATGAAAAGTTTCCTATTGAAACAAAGAAGTCCCCGTTCTTTAGGTAAGACTCGAACCAGCCAAGTACTGTACCAGAGAGTCTGACCCAGCTCTCCAGTCGTTCCAATAAAATATCATGATCAACAGTGTCAAATGCTGCACTGAAGTCCAACAGAACCAGCACTGTGGTTCTACCACAGTCCGTATTTATGCTGATGTCATTGAATACTTTGACGAGGGCAGTCTCTGTGCTGTGGTGAGCACGGAAACCAGACTGAAAAACATCAAAACGGTTTGTCATTGTTAGGAAGCTATTTAACTGCTGAAACACCGCTTTTTCAATAATCTTACTGATGAATGGAAGATTAGAGATTGGCCTGTAGTTCTGCATTAACGTGTTGTCCAGATTTTTCTTCTTTAGCAGTGGTTTAATAACTGCTGTTTTTAAAGCCTGAGGGAAGACACCTGATAGCAGGGATGAGTTCACTATTTGAACAAGATCAGACCCAATAACAGGAAGAACTTTCTTTAGAAAAGCTGTGGGTAGGATATCAAGACAGCAGGAGGAGGAGCTTAATTGGATAATTATTTTTTTCAAGGCTGTTCTGGTTTAATTCGTGAAATTCAGACATTTTCTCTACATTGTTGTTGATTGGGGATGGCACTGGTTGTGGGTTCGATATTGAGGTACAGATTGACCGTCTAATTGTTAGAATCTTTTCAGTGAAAAAGCTGGCAAATTCATTGCAGGCCCTGGTAGAGTTTAGTTCTGGGGCTGCTGTCACTAAAGGATTAGTTAGTCTTTCCACTGTTGCAAATAGAGTCCGTGCATTATTAATGTTTCTGTTGATGATTTCAGAAAAGAACGGTTCCCTAGGATCTTTTATAGTTAGCTGATATCTATTCAGTCTCTCTTTGTAGATCTCACAGTGAACCTGTTCAAAGACCAAGTTTACTCTTAACCCTTTTTTCATCAAATTGCACAGAGCAGCGATATACTGATCTGTTTTTAACCAAGATATATTTATTTTCTTATTGAACAGCCATCTTTGTCATAGCTATTCTTCTTGGTGTAGCCATCCTTGTTCTCCTTGGCGTCCTGGGGTACTGCTTCATAAAGAAAGGAAAGGCTCCCAAGGACTCCCGGGTGTCCTATGGCAACAACGCTCCTGGGATGGGTGAAAGCGATCACATGGTCTACAAAAGCACTACCAAACCTATGTGAACCAATCTGTGTTAATCTTTACTACCATCCTAAAAGTCACAAACCAAATGTCTGAGTGTAAGAAGACATCAGTTTTATTTTATTTTTAATCAGTCAGTATGTGGATGTGTTTTAAAGAGGATGTAGAAAGTCTTTGATGAAATGTGACGTGCTGCTTTAAATGCTGTACACGGTTAGATATCATTTTAAATTGGTAAAAGAAGCTTTAAGCTCAGGTTAAATGGGAAGGATTATCTCTAGTGTCAAGGCAGAGCATCAGGAGAAACCCTTCCATTGATATACAATATTTGATGTGTTCTTTCTTTCATTATTTTTTAGCAATCTAGTTGAACAACTTCTTTTGTGTTTATTGTGAAGCTTTAGTTTAAAGCAAGTAATTTATCTTTCTTGCAACCAAACCCAAAAGATGTTTATATGTAAACTTTTTTACATTAATATGTTGTATTTCCTGCAGTTTCTTTTAAGCTTCTTTTACACACTGTTGTTACATGCTATCGAATTTCACATACATGCAAAATATTGTACATAATCTTATCTTATGAAATAACTATTTTATTTGGAGGTCATTTTATGAACTTTTTTAAATTTTAGTTTTTGTTTGAACAAGCCCTATATGTTTATCTTTACTATTGAATATTTTAAATGTCAGCTTTGTAAATATAACCTGATGTAGACCTCTTTAGCTTTACCTGTGCTATGATATTCATCTTAAATTAAAAAATTATAAACCCATGTTTAATTTTTTATTTATTTTGAAAAATTTTCATTTTAGACAGTTGTCTTGATGTTGTTATACACCATCCTGTTTTGTCTTCGGTCACCCATTACCTTAATTGCTGTAGATAATTGTTCTGGCACCTTTTACTTTGTAAAAATCTGTATTCATTAGTCAAGGAGGCTAAAGCTAATGTCTAGACCTTGATGGGCTAAGACTAAATCGGGCTTCTCCCTTCATACTACAACTCCCCCCCCCCCCCAAAAAAAGAAGCAATTGTTTAATATATGAATGCTGTCTTATGAACCATTAAACCATGGTCTTGATTGGTCAATTCAATCATTTACACAGAAACTAATGATTGTTCTGACACACATCATAGTTGTGGGTGATGTTCCACCATAGTGCTCCTATGAGAGTCCTCAAGGGTATTTATTACTGATGGTTTGGAACAATTTTTTTATTAGAAATGCATAAATAACTTGATAACATTACACATAGGTTTCTACAAAAAGATTATCATTCATATTTATATTAAAGACCAAATAACCTGCTCATCTGCTCATCTTAAATCTACTGCTGGAACCTCTTCATGAAGTATTTGAAGTTAAATCCCCTTATGTATTCTGATGAGTATATTGACCCTGGGAATATTAGGTAATAGTAAAGAGAAAGCACACACCCCATTACAGTCTAGATTTTTAGGTAAGTTGGATGTTCTTTCAAGTTTTGGAGTGTGCTTAGTTTTTAACAAACTTCCATTTTGGTGTCATTGTTTAATAAATATGTTGAAATCTGTTTTTTTGTTTATTAACAGATCACTTAATGTGAACTGTACTGAACCAACCTTTTTTTTTAACCATGACTGTAAATCTTTTTTTTTGTATGAAAACTAATAGATCTAGAATTAATATTGTCAAAATTTATAAAGCTATTTTTATACAATAATTGCAGCTCAAAGTGCTTTACAGAATTAAAATGACCCCACAAAGACCACTTTCCCATCCCTCCCCATCATGATTAAAAGCATTATCAGTTATACCCCCTCCCCGCCCAGACCTAACCTCCATGCAAGCACACACTTAAGAGCAGCAATAAAAAGGACATTGGGCTGAGTACAGATGAGCCAGGTTAGGAAACCCCTTCAAAAGGAGCCATCTGCACCGGCAGCAGCACATCAACTGCAGCCAAGGCACTGACCCACAGAGCAGTGATAAACACAAACAGTGCATTACAGTCCTTCAATTTAGAGCGGTCTCAACTACAGCCGTAGTACTGGAAAGACGCCTCGCCATGAGTGTGTCCTGACTTTAGGGATGACAAGGAGACGGCTGCCAGTGGAGGGCAGAGACTGCGATGGCTCAAATGGTAAAAGCAGTTCTGAAAGACAAGAAGACCCAAGACCAATAAGACACACAAAAAAACATTAAAAGAACCTTATAATAGATCATAAAAAATACGGAAGCCAATGCAATGAATTTGAGACAGGTGTAATGTGCTCCTGCCTCCTTGTCTTCGTCAGGACATGTGCTGCTGAATTTTGTATTAGTTGTAAAGCTGAGCTACTTTTTTTTGGAAAGACTAGAAAGCATGGCATTACAGTAATCAATTCTACTGGTGATAAAAGTATACATCAGTGTCTCCGTGTTGGCCCGAGAGAGAAGGGGGCAGACTCTGGCAATGTTCTTTAGATGATAAAAAACTATTTTAGTCATGTTTTTAATGTGGGGAATAAAAGTCAGCCCAGAGTTAAAAATGATGCCCAAGTTCTTAACTTGTAAAGAAGGATTAAATGACAGTGATTGTACAGTAGTTTTGGGAAAAGTTTCTCTCTCTGAGCCTCAGGACCGATGACTAAAACTTCAGTTTTGTCCTGGTTGAGATGGAGAAAGTTTTCTGCCATCCAGGATTTGAAGTCTAAGATGCAGATAAAAAGTGCATCCATTGGCTGTGTGTCATTGGGAGACATAAAGATGTACAACTGTGTATCATCAGCATAACTGTGAAAGTTAACTACATGTCTTCTGATGACACTGCCAAGAGGGAGCATATGAAGGTTAAAAAGCCCTGGGCCTAAAATTGAAACCAGGGGCACACCACATGTAATCTTGTGTACCTTAGAGGAGCAGGTATCTAAACTTACCACAAAAGTCCTGTCTGAGAGATAGGATGTGAACCATTTGTGAAGAGCACCAGAGAGGCCAATCTGTTTTAAACGGGTTAAAAGAATAGTATGGTCGACTGTATCAAAGGCGGCGCTTAGATCCAGTAGAACTAACACTGTCACCCTCTATGCATCATAGTTTAATCTAAAATCATTTAAAATCTTCAGAAGGGCCGTCTCTGCGATGTGGCAAACCCTAAAACCAGACTGAAAATTCTCCAAGACATTGTGTATATTTAGAAAATCATTAAGCTGAATTAAAACAAGCTTTTCTAAAATGTTGCTTAAAAACTGTAAGTTAGATTCTGGTCGAAAATTATTAAAATCACTTGAATCTAAATTGCTCTTCTTCACCAGGGGCCTCACCACCGCCCCTTTAAAGGCGGCAGGAAAGACTCCTGTCTGGAAAGAAAGAAAATAGTACCATAAGGCACGTTTCTACTATCGGAACTTCAGGGTAATTTAACCAGATCTTTTCTGGCGGGCTAATATGTCGGCCAGCTCCTCTCAGCCGCCGCGTCTCCATACACAATCGGCCCTTGAAGGAATCAGCTAAAGAAATCCGCATATCACAACTGTTTCAATAGCGAGCTAAAGGGAAGTTAAAATATAATCTCTAAAAGATCCATAAAATTGCTTTAAAAAATAGGTGGGAATTGGGTCTGAAAGACATGTGGTGGACCTCACCAAGGAGAAACCTTGGTCAAGAATCTCAGCGTCTACCAGAACAAAACTGTCCAGTGTTTCCTCTGGTAAAGACACACGCTCAGATTTGTCTAAAACCATGTTACTTTGAGAAGATAAAATATATCTGATGGCGTCTACCTTCCCTCTAAAGTGGTCTGCGAACTCCTCACAAAGAGTGTTTGAGGGGATTTTCTAAAATATATTAATAGTACGGTTAAAATTTTTGTCCATGGTGGAAAACATAATTTTTGGATTGTTTTTATGATCGGAGATGATTTTGGAAAAGTATGCAAGCAGGTCGAGAGTGGATTGAAGCCTACTGTTAATATTGTCACCCAGACCCTTCAGATTAAACACAAACAAACATGAAATTACAACTAATGAACTCAGTTCAGGCCATCACACTGCAGATATGCTGCCGATATGCTTCCAGAAAACAATCCTTTCATCTTTCATTGCCTATACTGTTTATCCGTCCTTTCCATCGGTCATTGGGCTAGAGGCGGAGTACTCCCTGGACAGGTTCTCAGTCCAGAACAATCTGCAAACCATAATAAATAAAGCTAAATGCACAAACAACTTAACCTTTGCTTTTAGAGGTGATTTTGTCTTGACTGCTTTGTCTTTAAACCTTGGGCACAACAACTCTGTTCACTTGTATCCTTTGAGTGATGTTAGCAATATGAACCAAAGTTGTTGACCCTCTTCCAACTTCTTCACTGACCTCTTTTCATTTTAAGAAACTATTCATAGGCTAGATCAATAAAATAGCTTTCTGTAAAACAACAAAAACATACTAGTGTAGTTTTTTATTATGCAGTAACTCTGACAGTAACCACTTTTCACACCAAGTTCTCCATACATGTCTCAGCAAACAAGATAATTGATACCGTAGCATTTCCTCCCTCTACTTTCTTTTCTAATATTCATTTACTGCTTTGGAAAATAACTGCTCAATGCAAATATTCTAACAGAGTAAATGTTAATAAAATGGTGTTCACAAAAACTGCTTTGATGTTTTTGAAGTTGGAGTTAATGGTAGAAGTTCACTGTGGGATTCATCCTCTAGGACCAACTTATCTGGATTTTTACTAAATGGAGTCTCAGAGTTATCTGCTGCTGGTAGTATATGAAATACTAAAGTCTTTCTGTTTTAAAACTTATGAGCCATCCCTGCACCCCCTGGAGGACACATGATGGAATACCAGATTATTTTTTTAATTATTAATTGTATAAGGTAGACATAGAAGTATTAGACATAGACATATGTACAGTGATCAAAAATAGAAGCATTAACATACAGTAGGGCAAAAAAGTATTTAGTCAACCACCAGTTGTGCAGGTTCTCCCACTTAAAAAGATGAGAGAGGCCTGTAATTTTCATCATAGGTGTACCTAAGAGAGACAACATGAGGGAAAAGAAATCCAGAAAATTACATGGTGTGATTTTTTTAAAAGATTTTTTTTGCAAATTATGGTGAAAAATTGGCCAATAACAAAAGTTCATCTCAATACTTTGTTATACACCGTTTGTTGGCAATGATAGAGTGGAAACGTTTTCTGTAAGTTTTCACACTGTTGCTGATAGTTTTTTTCTCCATGCAGATCTCATCTACAGCAGGGATGTTTTGGGTCTGCCGCTGGGCAACACAGACTTTCAACTCCTTCCAAAGATTTTCTATGGGGTTGAGATCTTTAGACTGACTAGGCCACTCCAGGACCTTAAAATTCTTCTTACGAAGCCACTCCTTCGTTACCCGGGCGGTGTGTTTGGGATCATTGTCATGCCGAAAGACCCAGCCACGTTTAATCGTCAATGCCCTTGATGATGGAAGGAGGTTTTCACTCAAAATCTCACGATACATGGCCCCATTGATTCTTTCCTTTACACTGATCAGTCGTCTTGGTCCCTTTGCAGAAATATAGCCCCAAAGCATGATGTTTCCACCCCCATGCTTCACAGCAGGTGTGGTGTTCTTTGGATGCAACTCTGCATTCTTTCTCTTCCAAACATGACAAGTAGAGTTTTTACCAAAAGGTTCTATTTTGGTTTCATCTGACCATATGACATTCTCTGAATCCTCTTCTGGATCATCCAAATGCTCTCTAGTGAACCTCAGATGAGCCTGAACATATTCTGGCTTAAGCAGGGGGACATGTCTGGCACTGCAGGATTTGAGTCCCTGGCAACGTAGTGTTTTACTAATGGTAGCCTTAGTTACTTTGGTCCCAGCTCTCTGCAGGTCATTCACTAGGTCCCCCCGTGTGGTTCTGGGATTTTTGCTCACCGTTCTTGGCATCATTTTGATCACACGGGGTGAGCTCTTGCATGGAGCCCTAGATCAAGGGAGATTATCAGTGGTTTTGTATGCCTTCCATTTTCTAATAATTGCTCCCACAGTTGATTTCTTCACACCAAGCTGCTTATTGGAGATTCAGTCTTCCTAGCCTAGTCCAGGTCTACAATTTTGTTTTTGGTGTCCTTTGACAGCTCTTTGGTCTTGGCCATAGTGGAGTTTGGAGTGTGACTGTTTGAGGTTGTGGACAGGTGTCTTTTATACTGATTACGAGTTCAAACAGGTGCCATTAACACAGGTAACGAGTGGAGGAGCATCTTACAGAAGAAGTTACAGGTTTGTGAGAGCCAGAAATATTGCTTATTTATAGGTGACGAAATACTTATTTTCCACCATAATTTGCAAATAAATTCTTTAAAAATCAGACCATGTGATTTTCTGTTTGTTTTTTTTCACCTCATGTCTCATAGTCGAGGTCTACCTATGATTAAAATTACAGGCCTCTCTCATCTTTTTAAGTGTGAGAACTTGCACAGTTGGTGGCTGACTAAAGACTTTTTTACCCCAATGTATATACAAATGTTGTTGATTTTGTGTCAGAGTACAGAGTCATATGTCCTTTTTCTTTTGCTCAGTTAATTATGCACATGAACAAAATTAATTTAGGACAACGTCGGTGATAAGTAATTATGCAATTTGTATGTATGAATATAGGGGATCTCTTTGTATAAATTATCATATATTATTGATGTTGGTAAACAACAATTATTATGGCGAAAACTCATTAACACTACTACTGCGACTACTGGTAGCCTACTAGCATTCATGCATCCATCTTCTTCTGCTTATCCGGGGTCGGGTCGTGGGGGCAGCATCTTAAGCAAAGAGACCCAGACTTCCATCCCCCCAGTCACTTGGGCCAGCTCCTTGGGACGAATCCCAAGGCGTTCCCAGGCCAGCCAAGAGACATAGTCCCTCCAGCGTGTCCTGTGCCTTCCCCTGGGCCTCCTCCTGGTGGGACGTGCCCGGAACACCTCACCAGGGAGGCGTCCAGAAGGCATCCTGACCAGATGCCCAAGCCATCTCATCTGACTCTTCTCGATGTGGAGGAGCAGCGACTCTACTCTGAGCCACCTCCGGATGATCGAGCTTCTCACCCTGTCTCTAAGGGAGAGCGCAGACACTCTGCGGAGGAAACTAATTTTAGCCGCTTTTTTCCGTGATCTCATTTTTTCAGTCACCACCCAGAGTTTGTGACCATAGATGAGGGTGGGAACATAGATCGACCGGTAAATCTCTTCACCACGACAGACCGGTACAGCGCCCGCATAACTGCAGATGCCCTACCAATCCGTCTATCGATCTCCCGCTCCATTTTTCCCTCAATCGTGAACAAGAACCCCAGATACTTAAACTCCTCCACTTGGGCAAGTACCAAGGCACTCTACCCTTTTCCGTCTCAAGACCATGGTCTCGGATTTGGAGGTGCTGATTCTCATCCCGGTGACACAGTGGCGCAGTTGGTAGCACTGTTGCCTTGCAGCAAGAAAGTCCTGGTTTCAAATCCCAGCCTGGGGTCTTTCTGCATGGAGTTTGCATGTTCTCCCTGTGCATGCGTGGGTTCTCTCCGGGTAATCTGGCTTCCTCCCACAGTCCAAAAACATTACGGTTAGGTGAATTGGTTTCTCTAAATTGCCCTTAGGTATGAGTGTGTGTGTGCATGGTTGTTTGTCCTGTGTGTCTCTGTGTTGCCCTGCGATGGACTGGCGACCTGTCCAGGGTGTACCCCGCCTCTCATCCCATGACAGCTGGAGATAGGCACCAGCCTAAAAAGTTATGAACAGGATCAGTGACAAAGGGCAACCTTGGCAGAGTCCAACTCTCACCGGAAACGAGCCCGAATTACTGCCGGCAATGCGAACCAAGCTCTGACACCGGTCGTACAAGGACCTAACTGCCCATATCAAGGAGCCCGGTCCCCCATACTCCCGGAGTACACCCCACAGGACTCCCCGAGAGACACGGTTGAACGCCTTCTCCAAGTCCACAAAACACATGTAGACCGGTTGGGCAAACTCCCACGCACCCTCCAGGACCCTGCTGAGGGTGTAAAGCTGGTCCAGTGTTCCACGGCCAGGAACGAAAACTGCATTGTGCCTCCTGGATACGAGGTTTGACTATCCATCAGACCCTCCATTACAGAACCCCTGAATAGACCTTACCAGGGAGGCTCAGAAGTGTGATGCCCCTGTAGTTGGAACACACTCTGTGGTCCCCCTTTTTAAACAGGCCCCCTGTTTAAAAAGGAGGCCTACTAGCGTATCATAATCAAAATAATCATACTAATAGCAGAGTGTGATCCCAACATTTACAGTTCTATTTTATTTATTTTCTAACATTGACCAGTCGAGCTGGGACTTGTAACCACACAGGAGAAGCAAGATTTCAAGTCATGTCAAATCAAACATTTATTTACTGGACTGACCAGTAGATGGCAACACAGATCTGCTTAACTTGAACTAGGGTTACAACGTGTTTCAGTGAAATCCTACAAATGAACACTCTTTCACCAGAAATATATTTTTTACCAAGTCATGGTTTGAGCTTGTCTTTTTTTTTACCAGAAGCACTGCAAGCACAACAGGTCAGGCAAAGCTTCTAAATATGGTATATTCAATAGATGTTCTTCAGACATCCTTTCTGCACCCCCATTTCTGCAGTCCATACCCTCATAAATCTAACTTACATAGTCACATTTCATTCGGCTTTACAAAAATGATTTCATTGTCTAACATACATCCTGCTTTGTAAAGCTTTTTTATAAAATTTAACAAAATATGAGGGATGGTTGTTATGATGTTGAAACCCCTCTGAAATCAAGTATTTAGCCTCCCAAAAGGAAGAGTTTCTCATTTATTTAAAAACAATCTGTTTATTTATTTAGCACTGATTCATTACAAACTTCCTCCCCAAAAAAGGCTTCTTCAATTATTTTACAAAAATGTATATTTAACTCTGTCCAGTTACACAGGCAGATTTTATGTCAGTTATATACATACCAATTCCATCCCAGTTATAAAATTATACAGTCAAGTTCAGTTTATTATACGACTCCTCCTGAATGAGCATGATGTGACAATGGAGAGTTGATTGCATAGAGTCGTAAACTTTCCCTCATACAGAGGAAGGAAAACTACTCTTTAACAGGAAACTTTCACATTAACAACACATTTCAATTTTGATTCAATATTTCTCTAATGATATCTAAATAATATAAAACAATGTTCATTCCATCACTATAAGGAAAATGGTTCTCAAACAATGGAATGAATACCACTTCATCCGTTGGCTGCCTTTAATGATACAGAGAAAAAAGTTGGTCGAGGTATTTGCTAGATAAATATTGAGAAATTAACTTTGATACAGAGCTGCTGAGCACCAACAGAAAAAAAAGATTAGTTGTTTAAGCAAACTGATCTTTGTTTCACCAGATATTTCTCAAAAGAAAACCACATCAGATTTCTAGAAAAACACTGAATTAGGAATACTTTTGGCTGGCTACTAATGCTATATTCCATTTCCCTGGATGTCAAAACTTGGATCTGATAATGACAATTAATCCAACTTAAATGTATTTAAGTTTTAAGTTTGAAATCCATTGGCCTCCACTAAGTGATGTCCTCTGTGACTATGGCTGTCTGCTATTAACTATGCAAACTAAAAGGAGCCCATTTCTCTAGATTATGTATCTCCAAAAGATTACCAACAAGCTCAGTAAAGATTATATAGTAGTGTGTTACAGACTTGAGTTAAAAATAACAGTTTTTTTCCCATGGCTATAAGTTTTATATTTCTAAGTAGGTGGATTTTGTGATCATGGGTTGGTAAAAACCTCTTTAATTGTATCTCTTGGAATTTTGACTTTTAGGGGACCTTCCTGGTCACATTCTCCTAAAACTTAAAATTCGATTTCTGATTTAAAACAAAGCACAGTATTAAAAATAATTCTGCAACCAGTCAGGAAGTGCAAGTTGATGAGAGCTTTGGCTTATTGTTTTCTCAAAAGAATCAAGGCGTTCTGGTATGGTTTAAAAAAAAAACATACAATCAATTTGCAAGATTTTCAAAAAATGGACGAGCAGAAATTAAAACTTGTTTTGCTTGATTCTCACTTTAGCTTTAAAATACTAAAAACATAAAATCACCAACCAGTGTTAGTTCTTGCACAAATGACCATCCCTATCTGCCCAGAAAATATTAGATATGTAAACAGATTTTTACTTAAGCAGTTGTCCAGGTTTTGCTGTCTATGCATTTGGATTTTTGTGCTTTTTAACGAAAGAGAATAAAGGTTTTTCTACATTTCAAGCTGTGTTTTAAATATTTTTTTGTAGTACTTTTGATTTTGAACTAGAAACAATCAAATGCAAGAGCAAACAAACAACCAATAAATTGCTGTTTAGGGATCTCAAATCAGATACCGACTTCAGTGTCGTTAATCAGCTGCACTACAGTGGCATGTTTTCTTACAATCTCCAGTTTACTTCACTGGACTTCAAAATGACTCATAACAAAAAGCTTCGGTCTCAAATGACATAGCCTACTGTTTCTCCAAGTGCTCACTTTTGCCTACCACCCACCCTGTAAGATGTGTATATCTATATGCTCACCCTGGGTGGTGAGCCATACAAATCAAAAACCACCGTGTTAGTGACACGGTGTCAGCAGAAAAGAAAAAGGAAAAATACTCCTGTATTCTCACTTTCTGTAATTCTCCACATCTGAACTTCTAGCAAAGTCCTCTAGCAAAGCCTAGGCTTCATCCAATGACGTCACTGCCCATATATGGCAAGGTGAGCTGGCATTGATTAAAAATATGGGCACGTTTCAGGAACATCTCCACATATAGCCTAGATGTTTCATGAAATTTTTAACAAAACATGTTTAGGCCTGTATAATTGTTTATATTCATACTTATTTTATTTGCTGTATAATGAAAAACAATTCGGGTAAGTGATCAGAAAAGTCTACAATCATTGTCCACGATAGTCGGTGAATAAGGTAGCTGTGTGGGAATACAAAACAGAATATTTTTTCGTTTGCTTATCACGGTGATTTTATGGCTTATTTTAAATATTAAAAGGAAAACAGTATCTCTTTTTTATTTTATATTCTAAAAATTCAGTTGTTTCTCTATTACTGGTTCTCGATGAGAATACTTAAATATGCACCAGCCTATAATAATAACAGCTATTTCCTCATTGCAAAATTAGGACATTTGGATTGTGGAGGTGCTCGGAAGTGGGATGTAAACGTTATCTCTTGCAGATGGAATTACTCTGACTCAGTCCCTGGTTTTCGCAGTCGTAAAGCGCGGTTTGAATATTTCCGGGAGGCAGTGAAAGCAGCAGCAGCAGTGGACGCAGTTCCTTCGCAGTTCGTCAAAGATGAAGCGCTGGTGTGTTTTATATTGGGACCTGCTCTGGGATGTTTGTCTCTGAGAGGCATGTCATGTAAAGAGAAGAAACGAAAGGACTAAGCTGAGTATTTTGTGGACTGAGCAAGCGGAAAGAAGAAGTTTAACTGGGGCTTTTAGTCGCTGGAAGGAAAGAAGTTTGCGCATTCCGTAGGTACGCTTTACTGACAAACTTTTGCCAATCTCATCTAAATTAACGTTGGTGTTTGTTAAACGAGCTGAAACTGTGTATTGTGTTCAGTTTTAGTTCATGTGTCTTATTTATGGTGTTACTTAACTCTGGCATTTCATTCTCTTTTTTTCTACCTTTCTAAAAATGTAACTCGTGAACATGCGTTAAATATCCAAACCATCAATGCTCAAAGTAGGTTTTACTGACTTCTGAAAGTCTTATAAATAATCGAAATGCATGCATTTGAATCGGTTTGGAGTTGTGGATTCCTTTTGGATTGCATTCCTCATGATGATGGTGATGAATTCCTCCTTTGTGGCTGCTTCACTTGAAATCAGACTTTCTGCTTCATATACTTTTACAGCGTCCAAGCTGCACAGAGGCAGTGCGCTGCAGTTTCAGTCAGATACGTTTTGTTTGTCTTTCTGACAAAACACTTTCACTTGAATGGACTTCGGACAGATGCTGCAGGGTGTAATTTTATTTCCACTTTATTACAGAAGTCTGAAAAATCTTGGTCCTATTTCCTCCTCTTCTGCATCCCATTCCTCCCCCATGGTGCACACACTCTCCCTCTGGGAACCTAATTGTTATTTCTAATGAGCACCCCAGTGAGACAGTCAAATTTTAAATGCAAGCTCCCTTATAGGTCAGTAACTCTCCCCAACCAGCAATTGAAGAAGAATAGGGGCAGAAATCAATCAGTTAATGCTGAAAAGTTCCATCTTGTGCTTCTTTGACCTCATTTGACCTCTCGCACAATGTCTCAACATCATTTCTTACAAATGTTGCCTGAACAGAGCACTTGAATGGGTGGTCCAGACAGGAAGCTGCACAAGTGTGTCTTGGAGCTCAGAGTTGGCCTTCAGGTTACTTCTTCCACAGCACTGGAAGGCTGCAGCTGTGATAAAATCACCAGAGTTGCAGAATGTTAGGGCGGTTTCTTCTATGGAAACCTTATAATTTTAAAACCTCGCAACAGAGGCTTTTCTAATCCTCATTCTTTGTCCTGAAGTCGTTTGGTGCTGAGGGACAGTTGCAGCAGACCTCTTTTACAATCTGCAGCTGTATATGACTGCTCTGTAAGATTTAAAGGGAGAGTTTAAATATTATTTACAGAAGCTATTCAATGGTGTGTTCTTTTTGACCACACCAACAAAAACCAGCTAGATCTTGCACTGCAAGATTTCACAAAACGTTTGTTTTGTGAATGTTTTTAGAAAGTAAAAAGAAGAATACTGCTAATTCTGCTTTGTGGGCATTTTGATTGTTGATATCACAAAAGGTACACAATCTGAGCTGATCAGCTAAAATATGTAAACATGGTGATCCTAGAGGAAAAATAAGTGTTCTTGTAGCTCATACTATTTAATTTTTCAAGGAGATGTTGTAGATGCTGATGGCTGTTTGCAGGAATGATCTCCTGTAGCAGTCTGTGTTGGAACAAAACTGTTGGAACAAAGCTGACTGAAAAAACTCTGTTGTTGTTGGACAGTCCCATGAAGAGGATGTTCTGGGTTGTCCAATATTAATAAGAAATGATCAGCTATAAATCGGGAAATTTTTTGCCTTAGCAACTTTGTAAAAGATGAATAGGTTAAAAGGGCCCACGGCTGGACGATATCTTGAATATAAAATAAATATCGTCATATATAGCTCCCTCTCCCCAGCCACTTGTTCCAGCTCTTTGGGAGGAATCCCAAGGCGCTCCCAGGCCAGCTGAGAAACATAGTCCCTCCAGGGTGTCCTGGGCCTCCTCCCGGTGGGACGTGCTCGAAACACCTCACCAGGGAGGCGTCCAGGAGGCATCCTGACCAATGCCCGAGCCAACTCAACTGACTCCTCTCGATGTGGTGGAGCAGCGGCACTACTCTGAGCCCCCTCCGGATGACTGAGCTTCTCACCCCATCTCTAAGGGAGAGCCCAGAAACTCTGCGGAGGAAACTCATTTCAGCCGCTTGTATCCGTGATCTCGTTCTTTCGGTCACCACCCAGAGTTCGTGACCATAGATGAGGGTAGGAACATAGATCGACCGGTCAATCGAGAGCTTCGCCTTTCGGCTCAGCTCTCTCTTCACCACGACAGATCGGTACAGCGCCCGCATCACTGCAGATGCCCTACCAATCCGTCTATCGATCTCCCGCTCCATTTTTCCCTCATTCCCCCAGATACATAAACTCCTCCACTTGGGGAAGGGCCTCATCCCCAACCCGGAGAAGGCACCCCCCCCTTTTTACGGCTCAAGACCATGGTCTCGGATTTGGAGGTGCTGATTCTCATCCCAGACGCTTCACACTCGGCTGCGAACCGCTCCAGCGAAAGCTGTAGATCACGTTCCGATGAAGCCAACAGGACCACGTCATCTGCAAAAAGCAGAGACCCAATCCTGAGGCCACCAAAACGTATCCCCTCAACACCTTGGCTGCGCCTAGAAATCCCGTCCATAAAAGTTATGAACAGGATCAGTGACAAAGGGCAACCTTGGGGGAGTCCAACTCTCACCGGAAACAATCCCGACTTACTGCCGGCAATGCGAACCAAACTCTGGCACCGGTCGTACATGGACCTAACAGCCCGTATCAAGGGGCCCAGTACCCCATACTCCTGGAGTACCCCCCACAGGGCTCCCTGAGGGACACGGTCGAACGTCTTCTCCAAGTCCACAAAATACATGTAGAACGGTTGGGCGAACTCCCACGCACCCTCCAGGACCCTGGAGGTATGTTTGAACATGGTGTTTGTCATGGACAATCCATGACGAGCACAGAAGTCCAATAACAAGACACCACTCGGGTTCAGATTGGGGGGGGGGGGGCATTCCGCCCAACCACACCCCTCCAGGTCTCACTGTCATTGCCCACTTGAGCGTTGAAGTCCCCCAGCAGAACAAGGGATTCCCCGGGAGGAGCACTCTCCAGCACCTCCTCCAAAGACTCCAAAAAGGGTGGGTAATCTGATCTGCTGTTTGGCGCGTAAGCACAAACAGTCAGGACCCGTCCCCCCCACCCGTAGGTGGAGGGAGGCTACCCTCTCGTTCACCGGGGTAAACCCCAACGTACAGGTGCCGAGATGGGGGGCAAGACGTATGCCCACCCCAGCTCGGCGCCTCTCAGAGGGGGCAACTCCAGAGTGGAAGAGAGACCAACACCTCTCGAGGAGACGGGTTCCAGAGCCAGAGCCGAGTGTCGAGGTGAGTCCGACAATGTCTAGTCGAAACCTCTCAACCTTGCACACCAGCTCCGGCTCCTTCCCCACCAGAGAGGTGATGTTCCACGTCCCGAGAGCCAGCTTCTGTAGCCGAGGATTGAACCGCCAAGGTTCCCGCCTTCGGCCGCCGTTCATCCTACACAGCACCCGACCCCTATGGCCACTCCCACAGGTGGTGAGCTCATGGGAAGGGGGACCCATGTTACCTCTTCGGACTAAGCCCGACCGGGCCCCATGGATAAAGGCCCGGCCACCGGGAGCTCGCCAACGTGCCCTGCCTCCAGGCCTGGCTCCGGAGGGGGGCCCCAGTGACCTGCGTCCGGGCGAGGGAACACTGAATCCATTTGTCATTCATCATAGGGGTCTTTTGGGCTGCACTCTGTGTCTATGAAATATATATATTTCATAGACACAGAAGAAGGCACGAGTATTGAAGAGGAGCCGCTGGTTATGTTTTTGTACACGAGTGTGGCATCTTCCTTTCTAGAAAATCGTTGTACGCACTGCTGCTGCCTGCACCTTCAGCGGATTAGTACGCCTCTGCTGCGCTTGATTCTGGAAGGTTTACAAATATTCCAGAATGTTGTTTTTTTGTCAAATATTTAGATATTGTTTGCTAGCTGCTACCTGATGTCAGCATGTCTCTCCTGCTTTGAAATGAAGGACACCCAAGCTCCAAATATAGTTTGCGATATTCATTAAAATAATAATTTTCTCATCCACGACCCACCCAAATTAAATACCCTAAATTCCACCTGCACCCGCAAAATCTAAATTATGTATTTTTCATCCATTGCAGGACTCTGATTTCAGCAGTTGCTATTGAAATGGAATTGGCTCAGCCGCCCAATCAGTCAACAATTACTCTGTTGTTTTCCTGTTACAGAAAATGAATAAAAAGGAAAAAAGAAGAGGAGCAGACTTGTCTAAAAAAACGATGCACATGAAAAGTCAAGGTTATGAATAGGTGAAACTTAGCCAGGAAAACAGCCAGATGTAGATGAGGGTTTAGATTTTTATGCACGTCCAGCCTCCAAAAATTTACATCGGTTTTTTTCTCACCGTCCTTCACACCTCATTTTAAATTTTTATTTTGTTCATATCATTTAACACACATTCATATGGTAGATGTTATATCTTATGTTGTTATACAACTAATAAAAGTATTTTTATTAAAATTATGGTTCTGCTTGCATCCTTAGAGCGATCAGATAAAAGACCTCTCAGAACCAAGCTCCTGGGCTGAATTTCAACACCAGCCCACCCCTGAACCAAAACAGTAGTTTTAAATAGTGAAGCTATAACTATTTTGGTTCGGAAGAATAGAACATTACAAGAAAGTGATAGTAATAATATATGCCGATACTTGGAGACATGCAGCTTAGATTCTTTATTGCTTTTCCTGTCAGTAATTTTTGGTAAGCAAAATATATATATATATATATATATATATATATATATATATATATATATATATATATATATATATATATATATATATATATATATATATATATATATATATATATATATATATATATATATATATATATATATATATAAATAAATAAAAATCGGATTTCAGCTGAAAAATATAGAGATATAACTTTTGCTCCATATCATCCAGCCCTAAAAGGCCCCCTTTAAATTTGATTGTATAGTTCAAAACAAAAGTTTCATGGAACTCTCCTGTATTTCCTTTTGGTCATATTTAGGAAAATATAAATCTTTAAAATGATAGTGGAGTTCAATACTATGATTAAAGGCTAGTACTCCACAACATTTGTTGTTTTTCCTAAGTACCCCCTTCCTCCCACAGACCGCTATTCATCTCACACTGACCGTTGAATTTTTTAGCCAATAGAATTCAAGTTTCCACCTCGTCAGCTGTCAATCAGCTTACATAGGCATCGCGCAAACCTGTGATGATGAGACCGTTTACACTGGCCGCTCCTGTTTACAGTCACCATATTGGAAGAGAGCGTCAGCCATGGAGAAGTCGCTCAAGTCACCTCTGAAATGTCCATAACAAAATACAATCGGGTGATGATCGATAGCGCTTGCTGCTTTCCTCTTGACCCGCTGTGACACCACAGTTGATGCGCGTGCGGAATTGTTGAGGTGGGGCTAGAGGGAGCGAGAGGGAAAGGGGGTGAGGGACCTTGGTAGTGGAATTCAAAAAATCTCTCTCCCTCAAATACTCCGGACAGCAGATTTAATTGTGATTAATTCACAGCTACCATGTGATTAATTAGATTTTAAAAATGTAATCGTTTGACAGCCCTACAGTAATTTTAAAATAGATTTCAAGGTGTTTAAATCTTACTCCAGTTTGCATTAGTCTTCAGCACAAATCACTTCCATGTTTTGTTTTAGCTAAACTTTTCTGAAGTCCATGTAGTGTTTGTACAAACAGCTCAAACGTTTTGCAAGAACCGTACGGAATGTAAGTAAGAACCTTTTTGAAGGAGGAAGTTGTCTAAAACACATAAAAGAGGAAAAAAACAAGAAAATTACAAAAAAAGAAATTTCAAAGAAGTCTGAGATTCTTTATGCCTTGTGTGATGTCACCAGGAGCACATAAATGTGTGCAGATTTTTTCCTGATTGAATGATTTACAACGAACATATCAAAACAAAAAGAAAATTGACTGACATTTATGTGTGAAGTGAGTTTGATTTAACAGAAAAGACAACCTGCCAATATCGTGTTTATCTGAAAGCATGCAGGAGCTATGTGTCATACCTGAAACCTTGAAGATCCAGCTTTGTTTTTGATCGACAAACTAGCTTAGTGGCTTCAATTGTGGTGTGATGTACCTTTAAATGGGTGCACTCTAATTCTATTTGAAGACGTGTTGTCTAATTTTACTCAGAACCCCTGCCCTCTCCCCTGTCCGAACTGTGCAGGGCAGTAATGGAGGATCTTTTAAGTACTGGATGTTTACCACTCATAATTTTAAAAAGATTGAAATCTTCACTTGTCATTTGCTCACACAGATGGCACTTTCCAACCTCACATGCCAGGTATGTACACTGTGTTTATTTGAAAATTTTAGTAAGAGGAGAGGAAAGTGCTATTTTTCCCTGTTCACAACAAGGAAGCAATTATTCTCCCATTAAAGGTTATTTTGGCTGTTGAAATGTATGTGCACCATATGGTCTGTATGCCCTCTGGCTGTTCATTTGGCTGGATCATGCCTTCCTGGGGTGTTTAGAAATGCAGTGGATGAAAATAAAAGGTTTGTTATGGGTTGTGTGTCTGTGTGAAGGTTGGACTAGGGTCTTTTGTCTAGTTGTTGGATTTATTTGAGATGTAGAGATCCCTTCAGGGCGCATTGTTTTCTCAAGAGAATGAAAAGCAGTTGGTCTCTTAAAGCCTGCATGTCAGAGGACAAACTGCAGGAGTAATGTGGGAAAAGAGGGCACTCACAAAAAAGCTTTTAAACAGGGTAGCGAGGTCATGCAAGATAAACATCCCACCAGTTCTGATTTATATAAAAGACTCCGTCCCAGTTTGCCTCTTGGACCTCTGAAAAGCCCCAAGTTATTCCAAGCCACTGTGTTTGACTGCCTCAAGATGCTCCAGAGTACTTATGTCGTACTTCCAGTGTCCTATAGTCCTTGTTAAGCCAAACGCTTGTGTAGGTCTGCTACTGTGAGAGAAGAGAAAGTGAAACTTTTAGGACTTTTTTGTTTTGATCAGTTTGTAAATTTAAATAGAAAATATTGAAAATTCATTATGAATTTTTTTTTGAAAACCAGGATTTAAACGAAAATTTCTAATCAATTAGCGTAAAGTCACAAAGAGCGTTTGATGCATTATAATGTCAAATGAGAGACAAATTCGATATTTATTGGTATTGATCTAATCATAATATTCAACAATAGTATTGCAATTGCAGCATTTTCTACTATTATGCAGGACTTTCCTAGATTGCGTAATTCTGCATAGTAAAAGGCTGTAAAGGACAAAAAAAAAATTGTTTGATGCCAAAACAAATGCTTCATGGCAAATTAGCTCATTGAAAGACACATAAATTATAATTTATGTTACTCAAATTGTGATCACTTTTTACCTTTATAAAGATTTGATAATAGTAAAAGAAGCACAGTTTTGGCTTTATGACTGGCTACTAGTATCAAAGTGTCTAAAGATCCAAATTTAAATCTGGATGTTGTTTAGTTATCTATGCTTCATTCCTTGCAAGATGTTCAGAAAGTCAGGAGAACTATTGTTCAAGACAGCTATAAATTTGTACTAGAAATTGTAATTGATTGGATGCAACATAGAAATAAATTAGAAAGTACTATTATACACAGTGCTGTATTTACCACAAAGACTAACAAGTGAAAACCTGGAAGAAGCCACAAAATATTTGATTCTGAGGCAGAGGTTTAACTTCCAGCTGGACAACAACACTAAACATGCAGTAAGAGATACAATGGCATGGCCTAGATTAAAAGTATATATATGTGTTGAAATGGCCTAGTCAAAGTCCAGACCTAAAACTTGAAAACTGATGTTTAGACTTGACCATCCCATCTAACTCAACTTGGGCTAATATGCAAAAAGTAATGGCAGACAATTAGTTTTTAGATGCACAAAGCTGCAAAGTACTGACTGTGGTGAGCTTAATTCAAAAGCACGCCAAACCTTTAAGAGTTTGTTTTTTTTGTAAAAAAGCAAACAAACAAACAAACATTGGAAACCATGTATCATTTTATTTCACTATTATGCTTTGCGTGATGCTGATCTATCCTATAAAGTTCAGATAAAATAAAACACTGACGTTTACAACTGTAACGTGGCCATATGTGGACAGATGCATGGAGTCTGGATGCTGTTGCAGAGCACAGTACTAGAGTTTTTATTTAGTTCAGGTCACATCCTTTATTATTGTCTGTGCCCTCTGTGTACCTTCCTGAAGAGACAGAGAAAGTGACTTGTCTGAAGTATGAGGAGAAGTGGAGTTTTTCTGTGTAGACATGTTTGCTGCTTTCACTTCTGTCAAAACCTACATTGGCTGTGGTACTGTCATATCTCCAGATAGTAATCAAGATCCAGAGGACTCTTTCCTATCATTTTTCCAGTTGAAGATCTTGGCCTCAGATAAATGTTTCACTTGTATATTTTGCTTGAGTGATGCTTTTAATGGGCTGTATCAACTCTGTTTCCGCTTGATCTGCTTGAGGGATGGATCTTGGTTTGCATCTTTTTCACTTAATCATCTGTTTGTTTATCATAAAAGGTGCAATTCAGTCCTTAATGCCTGGGTCTGGGTAAAGACTTCAGATTAGAAAAGCAAGTTTTTAAACTCATCTAAAGAAATTATCCTTTGCCTGTCTTCTTGTTCGTAACCATCACACTTGCTTTTATGGCATCTGTCTCTAATTAGGGGACAAGTTGAACATTCCCATGCGGGGAGGTTCATTCTGTGGGTAATGCAGTTGTCAGCTGTGGGAACCAAATGCTCCCCATTTGTGTTAAATTGTATTTTGCTCAAACACAGGTGGCCAACCTTGCTGAATGTATGGTTGTATTTAGTGTTTTCTTGAGGATTTGAGATTTCTGTCCTACCACCTCCCTCGAAAAACCAACCATTTAACATAGGCAAATAGTAGTCAAAGATTTAGACTGTTCTCTGAAAGTTGTGCTTGTTTCCTTGTAAAAGGCGATTTAAAACAGTTTCTAATGTCAGTGATTATGATTGTTTCATCCACCCTTTGATAAGCGTGAAAGGGCATTTGGACACCCAGACGTCTGCGGTGTTTCTAGGTTTAAGCCCATTATTCCCAGTCTAGTCTGTCATTGACCTTAGACAGATTAGCATAGTTTTGGTCTGGTCATTAGGCTGGGATAGCTAGGGGGTCGATGTAGGTGGGATTATCAAGGCTTTTATCAGCTCACTCTTCACCGAGATAAGTTGAAAGCCAAATTTTTATTTCCTGCATTTTTCACAAACTAACCAAGCTCCTTAAAAATAATTGAGCTTGGTCAAAAACTTCAAACTCTAAAGCTTAACATGAGAAGAAAGGTATACTGAGATTTTAAAAAGTTTCAACTTAAAAACCTCAAACATTTTACATCATACCGGTCCTATGGTTTAAAGCCTTTTTTTAAAATAGGATGTTTGAAAAATAGTGTTTTAGAATGTTCTTAGGCTGTTCGAATATAGTGTAACACAGTGCTGCCACTCCCCCACTTGTTGCTGTGAACTGCTGATTAGTTACCTGAAAGAAGAGGGCTAATTTTTTTCATGCTACCAAAGAGACAAATTTGTCTCTTTGGAAACGGTTCCACTGGCATAAAAACGAGAACAGTCAATGTGTGGAAACTACCACACCACCTGTTACTCTTGGTTAGCTCGTGCTGGTAAATAAAAGTACCTACTTGGTATGATGCATTTGTTTTACATCTTTGTGTCATGTATTACATGATCTTTGTCAGAGTGAAAGCATTCTCAACTTGGTTAAAGAAGCAATCTTTTGTGATAATATTGCTCAATTGAATACGGAAATGGTTTTTCTAATTGAATATACAGTATTATACATCTCTGATAGAAAATGGTAAACATTTTTATTTTTAAGGGACAAAAACATTTTATGTGAATGAAAGCTACACATTTAAATGGTGCAGATTTTTTTGTTTTTTAATCTTATATCATTAACATTTGTTGAGTTTCCTTTGTGGGTATTTTTATACCTATTAGATGCAAACAAAATGAAACCCTTTTTGTAGAAAATTGTGTTGCAGAGTCTTTGACTTTTTAGGTTAAGAATCCAAAACAAAGAAAGTTCAAAATCCCATTATTGCAGGTGCAGTTATCAAGCTGTCTTATCAAACTCCTTCATTTTTAAAGAATTGTAAGAAAAACCGGTTGTGACCTTTGATCTGTGGTCTGTTTTTCAGTTTGACAGGTGCACCTATAGCCATTTTTCTCAAGAGAACTGACAACCTCTGACAAATATTATGTAGTGTCTGAAATTTTCTGGAAGAATCATGCAATGCAACAAACTCCAGAATTGTTGTGAAGGAAATGCTGATATTTTTTCAACCTTTTTATTAATAAAGAAACGCTGATGGATGGAAAGTAAAATTCCAGTGATAAGTGTGAGTCAAAAATTGTACGGTTCTGAAAACTGTGGATAATAAACAAAAAACGGAACAATAATACTAGAAATATAATAGATTTTCTCACAGAATGTGCCGCGTACAACAGACTGCAGGTTTTATTTTTGCATGGATCTGTTGTGTAACAAATAATAGTTACAGTGGGAAGATTTTATAAGATCTTCATTAGTCTGAGCTGCAGCTAGAGAGGCCTTTGACTGAAGCAGTGATCCCAATGTCCACATCCAGCTCCATGACTTCTATCCCTGCATTCCTGCACATCTTAATTGGTGAGCCTCCTGGCAGTGGGCTTCACCTGGCCCCGGCTGGCCTCAGATGGCCTGGCTGTCAGCTCGGCACAGTGGCCAGCAGATGCAATGGGAACAATTCCCATCCTAATCCCTAAAGAATTTCTGCTCTCCACAGATCTATCTGGCCAAAGAATGTGGCATTTAAAAAGGCCCCGGGGCTCACCATGAATTTCAAAGGGACAAATTCTCATGCAATGTGTTAGTTTGCTCTAAGGAGGCTGAGAAGGGAAGTTGTGAGAAAGTGACAACATAGTGGCATTAGAGGTATACAGCTTGTACCTGAGAAAGCTACAGTCTGACATAAGGGAGTAGACAAAATCGTAATCCCTTTAGATCAGGGATCTGCCACTTTTATAATCCAAAGAGCCATTTTTGCCCTAAATCCAACTAATTAAAACTCTTAAGTCACAAATGTTACTTAAACTTTTGAGAAAAGGCAACTTAGAATTTTTGACAAAGGTCCAGGGAATATGTTGTCATTTTTAAAGAATGGTTTTCAAATAAAGAAAAACATCAAACTTTGGCAAAAAGAGGATGGGGTTCTTTTCGTCGATGGGATATGGAAATCTGTAGAACATTATGTTAAACAAAGTACATAGTTTCCAACCTAATGACAAAAAATGGATGCTTGTTCTATTATCATCAAAAACATAAATTATTATTTATTTATTTTAACCAATTTTAGCCAAAGTTATTAAGAACCATTGTGGAAGGTCCAAACAGCCACTTGCGGCTCCGAAGCAATAGGTTTAATGATTGTTTCTGAGCCAAAAAAAGTTTACGTAGTTGAGGCAGCACTTACTTTACAGCCACCAAGTCTCTTGGTTTTACCTTAAAGTCAAATTGGACTGAGTACTGATCATTTAATACGGATTAGCATTAGCTTATATCAGTGTTTCCTCTACCTACCTCTAACAAAGCTTCACTATGCATTGCACAAGTCGGAGCCAACACAGAGCAGTGAGCACTGGAATGGGAAGAATTTCCTTCTTGTATAAGACCACGGTTCACTGTGTGCAGTCTGGAGAGAAGAAGAATATTTTGACAAAATAATTATGTGGTAGATAACTCAGCAGAGTGACAATGATAAACATTGTTACTCTGTATTTACTGTACGTCTTGGCATGAATAGTCTGGATCATGTCTGAATATTTGTCTTTCTGTTGTCAACTCCAGAGGCCTGCGTGTCATGCCAGAAGGCTTCCATTCTGCTCTCCACCAGGGCCCAATGGGGGAAGGTAAGATCAGACGAATATTACCGTATTTGCTCCTGCTGACACACAGTGCCTTCTAAGAGTAGTATGTTTTGTCATGTTATAACCAAAAATGTAAATGTATTTTAATGGGAGTTTATGTAAGAGAACCACCTTTACTACGACCACAGCTGCAACTAATTCGGGGTATGTCTCTATCAGCTTTACACATCCCCTTATAATAGTTTCATACTTGCATTTAATAGTTCTGTGTCACACCTCATTAAATACCAAGCTTTCCAAGTACCACCATCCTGACAGATGCTTTATAACAATGTTGCAGCAGGACTTGTTGAGTTTGTAGTTGACAAACTACCAGAAAGCTCCCTGTAATTCTGACTGGGAAAGTCAGAAATTTGTTTTACCAAGCCAGTCCTTATAATCCAATTTGGCAGTCTCCTATATAAAACAAAGTGATAGTCATGGTTGGAAAAAAAAAGTTTATTAGCACTTTTTATGATACATAAACAACACTATTTAATTGCCTTTACTGAACTTGTTGCTACAGTGTTTGAAAGCACAAAAAGCAGAAAAATACATTATTAGCTTTTATTGCTAATAAAGTTTAGCCTGATCAGTGATCATAAAAATGAGCCAATTGCCAAAGGACGACCACACCTTGAGAACCAGAAATTAAACCACTCCAATGTTGGTCTGGTTGTATGTTTAGGTATGTTGTAGGGCTGGGCGATAATTTATCGATTAATTCGAATTTGCCGTTCAAGAGGATTTATTTTTGGGAAAATCGAGATTTACCCCCCCCCAACCCTTGTTCCCAAAAAATTGACAGTTTCTTCAATTATATGGAACTGGTTCGGTTTTGCGACATAAGACTTGGAGCAACAAACGGCACGCTGCAAAATCTGTTTGACGGCTGTTGCTAACAAAGGTGGGAGTACGACGAATTTGTTTCAACACCTGAAACAGAGGCACTCCGTCGAGTGGGAGAAGTGCTGCTCTCTACGAAATGCTCAACCAAACAGCAGCTCACAAAACACCGCCAAAAGACAAGCCACCATAGGGGAATCATTTTCACACTGTGTCCCTTATGATAAGACAGGTGTCCAGTGGAAAGCGATCACAGATGCCATCACAATTTTAAAAAATCGATGGAAATCGGATTTGGTGTGAAAAAATCTGAGATTTTATTTTTAGGTCATGTCGCCCAGCCCTAGTATGTTGTATGTTCCTTTGTATGTACAGGGCCATGGGTCATGTGGTACTGGCCCACCGGCCACACAAAGAATAAATAACTTCTAGTATTTCCGTTTTATTTATTATCTGAGAGTGACCTCTGTTTTATTTTGAAAAATGATCGGATGTCCCCTTTACATAGTTCAGTCTTAACACGTTAAGAGGCTTTTATTGGTCACTTGATAGTTACCGCTAAGATTAATCCCACAAGCTAGCAAGATGGATAAAAAACAAATTTCTCTCGATCGTTTCTTTGGAAAGGGGAAAAGGCCCACGGCTCTCACTGATTCAGCGTTGTGGTGAGTTAGGAACCTTGGCCCTCATCCTGGAAGGTTTCCATCTTTCTTTGCGTCAAGACACCTTATTCAAATTAACTAGTAATTGTGCAGAACTTAATTTGGCTGTTGGATCCATTTGATTTGAGTCAGGTATGTTGAAGCAGGGTTGGAAAACTTAGAGGAATGCGGCCCTCGAGGACCAGGGTTCCCCACCCCTGATCTAGATGGCTTCCCTATCCCTGCTGAAAAAAGCATTCCCATAGCATGATGCTGCCACCACCACATTCGCCTGTTCTAGTGGGGTACCACTGATCTAATCATAGAAGAGCTGTATTTATATTGAGATGAAATCTCAAAACAGGGGGACTTTATTATTTACTTGATTTCTAAAGGCAGCTGGTTGCCCTTGATTTTATTTGGGGGTATTGGATTAAAGCAACCAAATACAGTTGGATGCCAATTCTTAAATTTTTTACAATATGTGAGAAAACTTTTAAAGGTATGAGTGCCTTTGTAAGGCACTGCATGGACTCATATGCTTTCCAAAATTGACCATTTCTATGATGAGGACTTTTGATGGCTGGCTGCTTTACAGTATGGTTCCCTTGGGACAGTGTGCTAACTTAATAGGCCTTCTGAAGCAGATGCAAATGGGGAAAAAAATGATGGAAATAGAGGAAATGTAGAGACTTTGGGAGTCAGACTGAAAGAGCAATGAACTCCCGTCCCACACTCCCGGCTGGCAGAGAGGCTCTTTGTGTGGCTGTTTGGAGCTCAGCCAACCTCCCCTCATACAACTGTAACCCCCTGAACATTAGCACATAGACCCAGAACATGTCAGAATCCCTGACAGCCAGGCTGGTTTGTATAACGAGGGCCACTCAGATTACAAATAATTTTACAGTTTATAATCTCAATCGCAGAGCTGCTGCCTTGACACAAGACCTCTTTGTGTCTGTTTGCCTGCTCCGTCCTTCAACTCACTATCTCCCCCCTTTACTCGCCTCTGCTGTTCACATTTGGCACTGGACTTCCACTTTGGCTGAAGAATACCAGTGCGTCAATAGCTGCTTTTTGTTCCCCCCACGCTTGTCCCTTTGGTTCAGCTGTAGTCAGAGAAGGCTTTTGGCGAGAGGAGACGTGTGCCACCCTCATGCAGATTTTGTCTCAATTTCCTCAAAAGGCCGCACATCACCAAGTACATTTCTTTCGCATCTTGTGCACTTGACAAAGATAGAGCTCACTTCCTGCTTAAATCTTTTCGAAAGGTGTGAACAACCTATCCCTTGCAATGATGGATTGGGTGTAATTAAAGGGCAGAGGTGTTAGTGATATGCTGTCTAGGTGAGGTGATGATTGGATGCAGTTAACAGGAGCAAGAATTTAATGAGAGAGCCCCATGTCTGAGCGTGGTTATCATCCAACTGCAGACCCTACAAATAAAACAAGGCTGTTGGTTGAATCGTGGTGGCTATACCAAGGAATAACCGACATGAGGCTGCATAAAAAAGCTGTCTTTACCCCAAACAAGAATGTAGCTGTGTTTGCAAAACGTACAACTTTAAAGGGGTTCTGAGGGGATGGGACTGATGGATCATCTCCATTCACAGCAGCTTTTCCAGACCAGTGGACATGGGATTGTGGACATAGATAGATGTTGGCAGGGATGGCTGTGTCTCTCGGAGTGGGGTTGTCCAGGGGCTTCGTGAACTGGAACTCTTCTTCATCTGCCTAATTGACTGTAGCGTTGATCACATGCCGCCTTTGGTGATACTTCAGCGACTCCTGTTAAGGAAGATTAAACTCAGTAAAAGCACCTAACAATACATCATTATTTGTCTATGTTATACATTCATAATCTTTGAACTTGATGTATTAACGTAAGCAAAATTTAAAGCACTCTATAAAATAGTAATTATTTTTCTAAGTCCATTTTATGGCCAGCCATCTATTGTAATTTAAATTTATAACCCATCACATTCCATTCAATTTATGTCATTGTAATACTCAGATCCCTAACTACAAACAAAAGACAAGATTACAATGTATTTTATTATTTTACAGCCTGTAACTTGACGGTAACTTTCTTTTCATAGAGCTCATCCAGTGGATTACCCACATTAGTCACAGGCTATCTCTACTTTGGTTCTTGTTGTTAAAAGGCTTCCTTGAAACCTGTTCAAGAACTTCTTCTGTAGCCCAAAATCTTTACATTTTATAAGCAATCCTGTCTGAAACACAGCAGAATAGTACAAAGTCATTATAACTAGAACTAACTATAACCTTGTCACCCCCCCACCACCACCACCTAAAATCCGTCTATAACTTTTTGAGTTATGTTCCTAATTAACAGACAAACCCTGGCGAAAACATGACTTCCTTGGTGGAGGTAATAATGTATGTGTTTTAGACTGTTCCATTAATTATTTCTGTTTCCTAAAATGCTTTAGAACAAGATACAATAATGTTAATTTGGCTGTTATGCACAATAAATTTCACTAAGAGCTGAGAAGCACAAGAAAAACACTTTCCCACCCGGTATAACGCTGCATGTAACAAAATGGTGTGATGTGTTAAGTAAATGAATGACTTCTCCGTAAGCCTTCACACAGCGGACTCAGCAGAGCGCTACCAACGGGTCAGACGATTGGGGGCAGACTGACAAATTGGTGGAAATGTTTACAGTGGGCTTTGGGCCTCAGGAGTGTGTATTGTCCAAAGGAAATGGGAGTTTTCAGCAGATCCAGCCCAGCTTGCAGCGAGCAAATGACTGAAGAGATTTTGGAGGGGATGAAGGCAGTGGGGTATTGTTAATGGAGGATTCTGTAAAGTGGATCATCACATGCCTATGCTCTGAGGTCAGCTAACACGGCTGGTTCCTTTAAGAGGCAGAGGTTGAAATTGGAAGAGTTTCATATGATTAGATACCTTTTTTAAGGAGTTTTGTCCCACTGGAACAATGCGAAATCTGCCATTTTGTATCTCATCCCTTTCTGATGTTTTATTTTTTTTTCTAACAGCTTTTACAGAAAAATGTTAAACTGGAAAAACTACATTCAGTAAATGCCATACAAAGACACATTTACTTTCACTTCTGAGCTACAGAATTCCCCTAAAAGTTCCTAGAACATTTTGACCTTGACTGTCAGTGAGGAATGCAGGTTCAGTTTGTATCTGTGTGTGCATTCACCATCTGTTGTCCTCGAATGGTTATTTTTACAGACCAGTGCGCTAATCATTAACACAGCATTAAAAGCCCTTTGTGAGGCCAAACACAGCTGTACATCAACCATCTGGCACATTTGAAAGAGGCCTAAAAACAAAAACTCCTAAAGTGAGTTGGACTCTTTCTTCTCAGTTGAGGAATAACAAACCAGTCGAGGTCTTCGGATTCAGTTTCTGATCACCAGGGTTTAGACCCATGCTGTTGGATAATGGTCCATGAAGGCTGAAGGCCTAATCTGCGGAGGCACCATTTATGCTTAGTCCTCACACCCTCCTGACGGGAGGCTATTCACCGGTGCCAGGTGGGGAGGAGTTTTTCCTAAGACCATAGACCAGCTCCTCATCCCCCCGCAGTCTCTGGGGGAGGAGCGGATTTCCACAGGTTGGGAAGGGGTCTTAGAAAAGGAAGTAGAGAATGGATCTGAGTGGAAAGGCTTTATTAAGACATAGACCAATTTTTTTTCCTCTTTGTTCCCTTGTAGAAAACTAGGTCACACACTTTTCACTTAAAGAAAACTTAACACACTTGTTTATGGTGAATTGCTGTTTTTTGTCCTGATTACTGGTGCATCTCAATAAATCAATAAAAAGTTAATTGATTTTTTAAAAAATGTTTCAAAAGGTGCTATAAGGTTCAATTAATACTTGTGTGGCACGTACACAATCTACCTGTGAATCTGCTGAGGTGTTAAAGTCCAGGTTGCTTTAATTGGGACCTTCAGCTTGTCTTCATAGTCTCTGGTGTCTCATCTTCTTCTTTCCAATCCTCTATAGATTCACTATGGGGTTTAAGTTGGGACAGTTTGCTGGCCAGTCTAGCACAGTGCTCATAGTTATTAAAGCAGGTATTGGTAATTTTGCCATTGCGGTAAGATGTCAGGTCCTGCTGGAAAATAAAATCGGCATTTATGTAAAGCTTTTTGGAGATTTCTTGGTAGATTGCTATAGCCATGTTTTGCTTGATCCAACAAATGCCCCTTTTCCAATTGGGTCTGGTTGGCCCCGAACATGTCGGGTCAGCACGGCCCAGAACGGGCTGTTTGTGTTCCCATTACTATCTCAGGAATGCAGGCGAGGGTATGGGCTCTTTCTGAAGATGAAACTCCGTGCACGCACACTGCCAGGCCAGTCAGTGGCTACCACTAAATAGGTAGGCGGACATCACTTTACCGGTCCAATCAGTCATAGGTGGGCATGTTGGGTCGTTTCGCCCCGCTTCGGACCAAGGCAGAGGTAGTCCAAAAAAAGAGGTCAGCTCAGACGGAACCGACCCTAGTGGAGAAGGGGCATAAGTGGACCAACACCAGAAGATGTCCTGGCCCCCTAAATCAACACTGATTGTCAACACTTCTCCCTTGACTTCAAGCACCTTGGATTTGGTGTCTCTTTACTTCCTTCAGACTCTGGGACCTTGATTTTGAAACGAAATGCAAAATTTACTTTAATCTGAAAATAAAACTTTAGACCACTGAGCAACAGTCTGGACTTATTTTCCTTTGACCAGTTATGATGCTTCCAACATTGTCTCTGACTCAAGGGGGAGCATCCTGGTTACATCCATGTGGGGTGGCTCTTTAAGTACCGACTCCAGGTGTAGTCCTCACCTCTGAAAGTTGCAATTATCCCTGCTACGTTTGTATTTATACCTGACATATTTTTTTTCCTTCCACTCTGTTTTCCGTTGTTATGCTTGAAAATTCCAATGTGTGGACAGGCATCTTCTTTAGCAATTACCTATTTGTGGCTCACCATGGGGATAGTGCCAATACATATCTGCTGCGCAGCAGCTAGATCAGCAGACTTGATGGATTCTGTAGTCCATAACATAGCAATTTTTGTTTTAAAATAAGTTTTTATTTCTTATGTTATCAGATTTTCCTTGAAACTGAATGTTGATCTGTATTACATGTAATCATCAACTTTAACATTTACTTTTTGGTGATTATGATGGAGATGCACTTGCATAAAGTGAAAAAGGTGTAAAGATGGTAAAATGTGCTTTAGACATCTAAATATAATACTTCTCAGCCTGCCCAGTGGAAATAATTATTATATATTGCTGCCTAGAAGTACTTGGAAATAAAAATCATAACCTTTTAGGATGGCCAGGTCACCAGTCATGCAGCAGTATATGTCTCAGGGATATATCACAAAGTGTCTTTAGTTGTGATTCACCCTCCATAGATTCAGATTCATTATCTTCTGATACATGAGTCACTATGAATCAAGCAGGAAGGGCTGAGCAAAGGTTGACTATTTCACATGCAGGAACATGTTTTTCCACTGGGATCATCCATCCATGCAGTATTGTCTTTCTTATATAATAATACAGTTTTTTTTTCAGTTCTTAAACTAAAAATAAAGGAGAATGATGGATTACATGACAGCTCTGTTGTAGGCTGGTATTTTTTATGTAATGTGTGGGTTTTCTTGGAATAAAGCTTTTATTTTTCAAATGGCAAAAGTTCCCTTTTAGCTTTCAGATAAGCATTTGCATGTTGAACATAGAGGCAGACTGTGTTGTTCCTGTTTCTGCATCTTATTTGCTTAGAAAACAAAGTGCTGTGTGGCTCAGCATGGAGAAGTTTTGAGGTAACCAGCTGTTATCATGACCAACAGCTCAACTTCCAGCTAAGTTCAGCTGAACTAGTCGTGAAGGTGTGTCTCTGTGGGAGATTGCTTCCTTCAATGAAGAGATGACACACTCATCATCCTGTCATTAAATTGAGTCACTCAAGTTTGGGAAATTTTAATTGTCTTTGGAAAAAGGTGATTTCAAAACCTTTGTAACATGGTCCTTCCTTTTGCTTGCTTCGCTGGAAAAATCTCATCGCCTCGAAAATAAGGTATGAAAATGTTAGTATATTGAAAACTGTTAATCTGACTCAAATAAGTTGCTCTTAACATCGTTTTGGGATAAATGTATTATTCTGTTTTTGCTTTTTGATTACACTTAAAAGTTACAGATCATTAAACAAATGTTATCATTAAAGACCATGATTTCCTTTTTAGGTGGAAAAACTAGCCTTATGTACATGACCTGTATATACTTGCATAGCTATATGTGAAAGCATAATATCCCACCCCATGTCTGGCAACATGAAGTAGGCTAAATAATCTTAAAAAGCAAGGCATTAAGCCTTTAATGTGAAGAAATTCAAGAATTAATGAGAAACCGTAATTGACAGTTAGTCAATAAAGAGTAAGAAGGGCATTTATAAAGTTTGGGATGCCATTTTTCACAAATGGAAGAAACATGGATCCATGGGGAACTTTCCCAGGAGAGGTCGGTCTACCAAAATTACTCAAAGAGAGCATTAACGACTCCTCCAGGAGGTCACAAAAAACTCAGAACGACATTAAACTTTCGAATGACTGCAACTTTTTGCCCAGTCTATTTCAAGGACCAAAGCCACTGCTATCCTAAACAGACATAAAGGCACATCTCACTTTACATCTAGATGACCCACAATACTTTTTTGGGAAATATTCTGTAGACTGGCAAGAAAAATTGTGGAGCGTTTAAAAGGTGTGCACCTTGCTGTTGTAAAACCGACACATTTAAAGAAAAAGAAAATCATCACAATACCAACAAACATGTTGTTAGTATTGTGATGGTCTGGGGCTGCAGCTTCTTCAGGACTAGGGTGACTTGCCATAATTATTAAAACAATAAATTTTGATTTCCAGCAAAACATCCAGAAGGAAAATATCCACCCATAAATTTGTGACCTGAACCTGGTTATGCAGCGAAATGATCTGAAGCACTCTAGCAAGCCCACCACTGAATGGTTTTAGAACAACAAAATTAAGGTTTTGGAGTGTTCTAGTCAAAGTCCAGGCTTAAATTCTGTAAGATGGCCTCAAACAGGCCATTCATTCTAGAAAATCATCCAATGTGGTTGAAGTAAAACAGTTTTTAATTGTTTTTAAAGGAAGAAACAAATGTTCCTTTGATAGCAGTTGTTGTGAAATACTGGTACAAGCAGTTATTAGACTTAGGGGGCAATTACCTTTTCACATAGGATCAGCCTGGTTTGGCTAGCTTTTTCCATAATTAAATTAATCCTTATGTGAAAGCTGTCTTTTCTATTTAGTCTGATTGTTTATCTCTGATGTAAAAATTTGCTTAACCATTTGAAACATGACAAAAAAATAGAAGAAAACTGTAAAGGGGCGAATATTTTTTCACAGCTCTGTAAAATTATTGCAGTTTAAGATTATTTTTGTTTGTTGATCCATGGAATGTTTAAGTTTTTCTGGGACTTGCCCTGTAAACCTGAATTAACTTTGATCTAACCTTTGTTTATGTTTTGATAGTTACTCCGTGTCAAAAATATGTTGCACATTATACTATAGAGAAAACTTCTCTTTAAAGCTTCCCAAACTGTAAGGCACATGACTATGGCAATTTTCTACGTCAGAGGAAGCTAAATTTGGTTTGTCTTATGCATGTACTTTGCATAGTCATCTGAATGGAGTCTGGTTTGCATGATCCGATCAGAAAAAGCAAGCCATACCATCTCAGTGTTGTGCAACTAACAGCTAACGTCACCGCTGCAAGCTGCGGCTTATCGTGCTGTCAGGGGATGTGTTCAACTTCAGCTGGAGACACGTTGATATATGCCAGATCAAGTCACTGGGGGTTATTGCGAGATCTTATTGTTTTTATCTTCGTGTCTGTCATTAACAAGGAATGCAAAGATGACTTTTAGGTGAGCCGAAGAATTTTTCAAATAAAAGAATTCTTTGTCTTTGTTTCACCAACGACTTCAGACAGTGATCATCCATATTGTTCATGTAACAACTATCTTTTTGGGGAAAGAAACTATAATGACCAGGTGTTTTGAGTGTTTCTTTCAGTCTTTCCACTCATCTTTCAGTCTGCCCTATAAGGCTTTGCTTGGTATTCTAATGACTGTGACGTCAGACTCAGACACATTTATGAACCGTCTGTGCTGTCAACTGAATAATAGGCCCAGTATGAAAGAAAAACGAGGGTAAACCCAACATTACTAGGACTAGACTGATTAGTCACTGAGCCCCTCTACTCTGTTATGGAAAAAGATTCATCGTTTTCTGTACTTGGTTTTTTTCTAGTGGAGCTTATCTCAGCAGCAGTGGATGAAAGACAGAAAAAAGAAGCATTTAGGCGTTCTTGTTTCACATCAGTTCATAAAGTAAGATTTTAAAATGAAATGTTGCTATGGAGATCTTGGATCTAAAATAAAAGGTGGTGTGTGTGGCTCCCTTCCTAACACACCTTTGTCTCTAAATGTTAACCATGCTCTAGCAGTCACAAAGTGAGAGGTTGGTGTGTTTTTGTTTTGTTTGTTTTTTCAGGAATTTTAACTATCATGCTTGTAAAATTAGCTTGTTTTTCACCATGGATGGCTTAAGATCTAATTAAGTTTTTTTTTTTTTTACCTTTTCATTACAGTAAAATGTTGTCCAGCTGCTATACAAGCTCTTTAGCCTTGACCTGGCTAATAGTTATAGAGTGGCTTGACAATGTAGTCCCCCCGCACTTTTATATTGTAGTATTTTGTCACACTTAGCAATTAAATAGCTTTTTCTCCCCTTTTTAATAAATAAAATCACCATCTGAAAACTTCTTTTTATATTTACTTGGGTTATTTTTCTTTGTATTTAATTCTTTTTTTAATATCTGAAACATTTAAATGTGACAAAAGCAAAAAAAAAAAACAGAAATCCGTATGGAGTAAATACATTTTCACGCTACTGTATGTGTGGGTTGCCATATATATACTGATGTGTAATGAAAGAAAGGTTAGTGCTGTGTGCTTTGGTGCAAGTAATGCTTTATGAAATAGCTGCATGTAAATTTAAAATGTATAGTTATAATCTTACATTTTTGTAATTCTCTCCTGTTCTTGCTCACAAGCTATTTTAACTCGATTGTCAATGTTTCTTCTTATTTACCAGCTTTTTTTTGCTTAATTTGGAGCATAATGAGTCTGGAATCTGGTTTGAAAAGTGACTCATTAGGGTTTGTTTTTAATTACAGCCTCTTTCATTGCAATAAGACGATGGTGTTAATCATTAGTAAAATCCCAATTCTTTGTATGCAAGAACCATAAAGGAAGACTGTTCACACTGCTACCCTTAGGCCTGGAGGAACACTTAATCCATCAATCAAACTTTATTTATAAAGCGCTTTTCATACAAAAAAAAATGCAGTTCAAAGTGCTTTACAGAATAGAAATTACCCCACATATGTCACCCCCCCAAACAAGTTTAAGCATGAACACATTTATTCCCCCATCCCCCAATCCTATCCCCATGTGCGGACACTCTCAGGAGCAACATTAAAAGGACATTAAAATAGACAATAAAATGGACACTGGGCCGAATACAGATGAGCCAGGTTAGGTAAGGAAACAAGTGTGAAATGCTGGACAACAAAATTTAAGAACTCTTTCGTCCCCTCTGTTATCAGACTCCTGAACAGTTGATAGGACTTAACTATCTTATCATCGTACATTTGGATTGCCCATTCACACTAGACACTTTTGTTAAAATATAAGTTTTTGTACTTCAGTATTCTCACTGTATTTTTACAGTTTTTATCTTATTTTGTATTACCTATAGTCAACTCAGCATTATGTGAACAGCAAAGAAAGAATTTCATTGGAACAGGAACTTGCTTTTTATCTTTTGTCTTTCTCTTTTTTTCCTCGTGTTGTTCCCGTTTATACAGGTTCCGCGCCATGACTTCTGTCTCCATTTGCCACTGTTGCTAGTGTTCCCCTGGGTTAGGTCGACCGTCTTCGTATCCTCCATGACGCAATCCTTCCAGCGTTTTTTTGGGTGCCATGTGATCGTTTTTTTGCCGGGGTTGAGGCCACAGACTTGCCGTTGCTGCGCATCATGTGAACCATGCTTTCCTAATCAATAAATGAAAATAATCAATTATCCTCTTAAAATACATCACTCTTAACACATACGTTATATGTACATTTAAAACTTTAATACACATAAATACCTACCTACTCATATACATCATCATACATCAAAATAAATTGTAAAAATCTAATTTCTCCAAAAGAAGTTAACGACACACATGTATGCGCTAATTGCGGTTGATAGTGAAGAATTTTGTCTTTTTAATTGGGAAAATTATTCCTTTAATTCAATATAATATGTAAAGGTGAAACTGCTTCATTCTAATAACATAATTTTGGGTTAATTAGTTTCTCCAAAGTCTATTCATGTCATAAAAGCTCCAAAAACAATTAAAGCTGAAGTCTGGAGAATATATTTATGTATCAAAGTTTTATAAATCTTTAAAATGATAGTGGGGTTTAATACTATAATAAAAGGCTAGTGCTCCACAACATTTGTTGTTCTTCCTAAGTCCCACCTTCCTCCCATTGATTCCTATGGATTTCACACTGACCGCCGAATTCTTTTTAGCCAATAGGATTTGAGTTTCTGCCTTGCCGGATGTCAATCAACTTTCATGCGCATCATGCAACCCTGTGAAGGTGGGGCCGCACACACAGGCCGCTCCTGTTTACAGTTGCCATATTGGAATTGAGCATCAGTGATGGAGAAGGTGTTCATCTCTGAAATGTCCATAACAAAATACAATCAGGTAATGCTTGATAGCGCTTGCTGCTTTCTACTTTAACAGCACAGGTGATGCGTGCACAATTGTTTAGGTGGGGTTAGAGGGAGCGGGAGGGATGCTTTGGGAGTGGCGTTGATATTGGGTTTGAAAAACATCTCTCTCCCCCTCAAATTCTCTGGACAGCAGCTTTAAACAAACAAAAGAAAACAAAGAAGCTGTAGCACAGAATCACAGTCATATATATTGTTATCATAGTACACTTTCAGATGACTATCAGAAAAAAGAGCTGTGTAAAAGTATAGTGATTGTAATTTTGAGAATATATCAGGGCTTTGGTCGGCACCACACTGTTCCCAGCTCTTCACATCTTGCAGCAAGGTGGCACAGAAACAGGAATGCTCTTTGCCACTTTGTCACCAGATCCCTTAGAGATTAGTAATAAATGTATCCACATGTGAATTTGTACCAATCAGCAAAGTCACATACTTTTCAGTGTGGAAGTAGTCTATTCATTCTATTGTTTATTGTTTAACAGAGTTGAAAAAAATCATCTGTAGATGTTCTCATGTTTTTTTTTTTTTTTCAAAATAACAAGTAGACTGGAAATGCTTTGCACAGCTTTGCACACAACCAGGCATTCATCTCTTCCAAGATAACCAGGTCATTTGCATTCCTTTGCGCAGCTTGTTTTCACATGGGCAGTACTTGGTCCACCACTAAACATGCGGTTTGCGTGGTATCAGCTGCAGATAATTCCTGCCTGTGGAGCCTGTATCTGAAGTGGTCAATCAAAGCCGCAGCAGAGGTCGAGCTTATCCTTAACTCAAGAGTGTGCTCCAGTATGAGAGTTGGGAGTGTGTTTACATTTACCGCAATAATTGACATGCAATGTGACTCTGGTCATGCAAAAGTTTTGCAGTTATTCTTTGCAATGGTATGTGAGTGCATATATACAGTTTTTAGACCTTCCTTTGCTTAGGATGTTCTGTTCCTCCTTCTGCTTTTAACTTGGCAGTGTTTGCAGCTTTATTATAGAGGAACATTTGGGTAGGAGGAAGCGATGGAAAGAGGAAGCAAAATTCACATACCAGACTCTGCCACGCTCAAAACCAAAAGTAAAGACACAACGCATCAATAGAAACAGATGCTTTGTCTTAAGTCATATCGGTACACACCCTTTACACTACGGGCCATGTGATTTGTCACAGAGCGTAAACGGTCTTCTCTAGTGGTCGACTTCTGCCTGCCAACTCATCCGTTTCTCCCAGAGAGGTTGTCCATGGGAACTTTGCTGCTGGGAAGCTTTAGTGTGGACTGCGGAGCAAGTACTCGACTGTGAACAGCATGAGCTCAATACTGACTGACTCATGGAAAAGATTAGGGTTCCAAGAGGTGCAAGTGTGTGAAACTACATGAAGGGAAAGAAAGTTAGTGTTCTCGTGTAAGGCTCTTCATCCAGCTGTACATAAAACTGCTGTCAAGTCTTGATAAATCTCAGACTGTTGCCACGTTTCTGTCTTTAAAGCTAAATAAAAATAAAATATTTCAAGATCTGTGCACATGGGAGAACTCGCAATGGTAAACTGGTTTCATTTTTCTCAACAACATAAAGTTTGTTTGACAGTTGTGGACAACTGACCCAAAGATGCACAAATGAGGATTGCATTTACGCTGAAAGCTTGTCAGCACTCGCATGGACTAAAATAGTACGCTACATCTGCAAAGCATTACCTGCATTTCAGTGATTAGCTTAATGACGGTTTGGGCCATGTAGATTTTTATTTATTAGACTGGACCTAAATGAACAGACAAAGCTCCACTTCTTTGGCTTGGTAGAATGGTATTGGCCTCTTTGCCCTTAAAGGAAGTGCAGCTCTCTGCACAGGGGCTGCTCAATGGTCCGTTCTCACAGTACTATGATTTCAAATATTTAGGAAATGCTTCTAAGGAAAAGTCCCCATCTGGCCAGGAAGTGAGTGAAACACAATACGAATTAAATTTCTCTTAAATTCAGACATAGTTCTATAAAAACATATAAACAACGCTCTTGGTCTCCTTACCCTATTTTTTTTCTTTTTTACTCTCATCAGCTTCCCGTGTCCTGTTTATCCAAGCTTCAACCTTCAGTAGTCAGGAGAACAAGAGGAAATAGCTGGGTTTTCCATAGACTGTACAGTGTTGCAATTAGGTTATGTCAGTAATAATATGTGGCAGCCCTTCTACTGTAAAACACGGCTTCTTGTTTCAGCCTGGGAGTAGACACGCAAAGCTCTAGGATTTCTTTTAGAGTTTTAGATATCAGTATTTTCAATGTAAACTGAACAACTAAATAAAGAGTACACAAGTAAACACCTTAATCACACATGCAACCTCCCAGATAGAAAGCTGCAAACAGACAGCTTACAGGATTTGAATGAGCTGCAGCAAAGTCAGCTATTTTTAATATATATATATATATATATATATATATAACAAAAAAGTGGCTTTATGAAGTAATTTATTGTTTTTAACAAACTCGAACAGATGCAGTCCCAGTTATTTACATTCTGCTGTTTTTGAGACTAGTCCACAGTGCTGCCTGCAAACTTCAGCTTGGGTTATGCGCGATTCTTTAGCATTGTTGACTCAGTGAGGTAAATTTCTGCTCATTCTCCAGCTGGACCAGCTGGAGCTGCAGCATGTGGACTGGCTGCCTGCTGTGAACGCTCTAAAATGGGAGAGGATAGCAGCACTACCGATTTAGAGGGGTCTAAATACATGCTAAATATAACGACAAAGTTGGTACATTTGCACTTGTCTGCTCTCCACTCTAACGGAAGCATCAGCTCGTGACAAGTGGGCCTACAATGACAGTCAATCGATGTCCACTTCAGGGTGTGGTAAACCCTTAACAACGCAAGCATAAAGCATAAAAACTGATTCTCTTTAAAGGCAACTGGCATGCAGAAACAGGAAAGTTAAAGAATAAAAATGTATTTAACACAATTAAAAAACATATTAAATATGGCTTTAATTAAATCACAATTAACACTATAATTTGACACTCCTAGTCAAAATACTAAATTAGATCAATCACTGCGGTGACTGATCCATGAAATAGAATCAATTCTCAAAGGTTATTGACTTTTAATTCATCAGATTATTTAATGAAACATTACTTCCTCCAAAGAATAATTTTGTCTTCACACATGCTTTGTATTGTGAATTGGTTGTTTGAACATAAACCAAAAGGCGCTAATTAGTCTTAAACTAATCACAATTAGTTTAAGACTAATTTGGCTTAGCTCCCAAAACTCTTCAATACAAGCCGTGGTCTACATATTCATACTGAACTGTGACATCATGAAAATTTTTTATGGTTATTGTTTCTACTTCTTTGCATATTTGTCCATTTTACTGTTTTACTTTTTGTAGTTTGTTTTTCATTCTTCTTTTACTTATTTGTTTAGTTGTTGCATTGGAATGTCATGTTCAAAATGCAAAATTTCAAGTCATTTGTACCGCACTCATTGGCACACCCAACAATTCATATAATATCTAACTGAAGCATTTTTTTAATGTAAACTATTCTTAAGTTGATTAAATTTATTAGTATTGACTTCACATATAACGAGGGTTAAAATGGGATATGGGATATAAGGGGGAGTGTCAGAAAGAGTAGGAGGGTCTTAGAGAGGCACAGGCAAAAATCAAGGCGTCCAATACTGAAGTAAATTTCTTTAAGGTGGATTTGGATATATGACGGACTTTTGAAAGCTTAAGGTGACAATTTTATTGGAGTGTGCCATAGAAGGGTAACATGTGCCTGGAAGAAGCATAATACCCCCCCTTTAAGCATTTAATACACCTGAAACGGACAAACTAGGTTAGATTAGAGGTTTGTTTTGCCACCATGCGTTATGATGAGAGTGGTAAGGAAGGTTAAAAAGTCTCGAAAGATCATTGTTGGAGATCTATTTAGTTTAAAGCTTTTAAACACATCTTTGCAGGGCTGCCATTACAAGTGCAAAACACTGAAAATATGACTGAACCCTACATTTTGCTCTGTTATTTCCTATAAACCACCTTCTGTCTTTTGTTCTGCTTGCAGTGTTGTTGTTTTTTTTTTACCTTTCTCAAAGATTGATACCTACTATTCTATGTTGTTCGCAGAATCTTCCCAGTTGTCATCACCCCTCTCCACCAGCGAACATGTCAAGGATAACGTAGATTTGGGCCCAGACTATTACAGCCAGGTATGTGTGGAGCCACTGGATGGAGAGGGCAAACGTCCCGTGAGCCTGGTGTCCACCCTGTCCTCTGGTTCGTCCGCCGATAGTCAAAGCCTTTTTGGAAGTACGGCAGCCCTTCCGTTCTCCCTCACAGCTCGCCCACCGAGCGAGGAAGACATAGACCTAGAGCTGAGCCCGACGCAAGGCACCAACGTGCAGGCTGGAAATCAGTGTCCTCACCCCAGAGGTTCTGGTGGTGGCTGGCGGAGGCATCTGGAGGCTTGTATGATAAAAAACCAGCGGAACAACAACGACTCTGCCAGCAGACCGTCGAGGGGTAAATTCCCTCACATAACCACCTCGCCTGTTGTCACAGACACGATGGCGCCCAACCCAAGGCTGACCTATGTGGACCGTGTTGTCATGGAGATCATTGAGACAGAGCGCATGTATGTCAAAGACCTGAGCAGCATTGTGGAGGTGAGTCATAAGGTTTAAACTCAAGCTTAATATCTTGTACAGTTTACCATTTCCTGCCAGGTTCTGCTTTTGTAGGTTCTAACACGTTTTCTTTCAGGATTGCCATATATTCCATCTATCTTGCCATCAATTCTAACCGACTTTGTTGTATATGCTAAAAAAGAAAGCATCCCACAACATATTGCTGCCACCATCATGTTTCATAGTGGGATTGTATCAGGGTGATGTGTTGTTAGTTTCCTCCCACTTGGAGTTTAGCATGTAAGCCCAGTTAAATTTAGTTTTTTTCTGACCACAGCATCTCCTTCCACACCTATGCGGTGTTCCCTACAGAACTTGAGGCAAACTGCAGACAGGAATTTCAACGGCTTACTTTTCTTTTAGCAATGGCTTTCTTCCTGCCTCCCCCATAAAGGCCAGATTTGTCCATGACTAATAGTTGTCCTTTCAGCAGATTCTCCCACCTGAACTGTGGATTTCTGTATTTTGTGTAGAGCTAGTCATCTTGTCTTGGCTGTCAATTTAACAAGATGGCCATTTCTTGGTAGGAATGCAGCTGTACCACACCATTATTGTTTTCAGATGATGTATTGTGCAATGCTCCATGAGATGTGAAAAGTTTAAGATGTAGATTTTTAACCTCAACGTTGTCCCAGAGATGCCATTTCACTGAACAGCTGGATTTATGCTGAGATGAAAATACACACAGGTAGACTTTATTACTAATTAGGGGACGTCCGAAGGCTAATGGCTACACTGGATTTCCCTTAGGGATGTCAGAGTATGGGGATTGAGCATAAATGTCTCTTTTTTTTTTTCTTCAAATTTTTAGGTTGAAAAGAAGGAATGATTATACTTAAATTTCATAATTATGTGTAGCTTTGTGTTAATCTGTTACTTGAAGTTCCAATAAAATGGTGTGAATACTTTTACAGGGGACTGTTCAATGTTGAGTGAGCATTTCATATTACTTATAATTAAACAATCTGCATTTTGTGTGCTATTGACCCAGTTTGGCATTCAGCTGTGACATAGTGTCTGCGGTGCAAATTAGAAGTTATACATTGAATTTGAAAAGCCAGACACCAGTGCAGAGAGCTTCCACTCAGTCTCCTGGAAGGGGAATAATGTATCCTGTGTTCCAGGCAGCTGTTTGTGAATTAAAAGTGTTTTGGAACCTATGCTGGATTTTTCTTTTTCATTTAAAGCCCCGGTATGATTTTCCCTCTTTCTAAACAGATCAGCCAGTGGTTAAAATTCTATTGCAGACATCTGGTCCCTGCTTCTCTTTGCTTACAGGTTTTCTTGTTTGTAAAGATGAAAGCCGACGAGCAGTTTATGATCTGGATGTGCTCTGTTGCGTAAACACTGTGTACTTTCAGTGCAGTGAAAGTTTACAGCCTGTGCAGCCTGCATTTATGGATTGAGCGCTCAAATATCGGGTGAAGTTTGGGTGCAGACATAATCAATGACTGGGTTTATGTGCTTTGTTTGAGATGGTAAAAATCTCCTTTGAAACATGAGAAGAGTAAAAAAAATGATTCAGTGATGATCTTACAACTCTATTATCACTTTTTCCCTGGAAGTTGCTACCAGAAAAAGAAAGCTCCTTTTCTTCTGGCCTTTACTTTAGTTTTCGGGATCATTACAAAATCTGAAGAAGGTAATGGCTTTAACATGTGAGGCATTTCTGAGACTGAATGGCAGTAAAAGAGCCAGTACCCCTCCTCACCTTGTCTCAGACGGTACTGGCGTCTAACATTTGCTCTGAGAGCATGTGCTGCCCTAGATCAAGTTTGAGTAATGGCTCACTCCTGACAGACACTTTTAGGATTTGTAACTATTTTAGCTGACAGCAGCAGCCTGGTCTGGTCTGGTCTTGGTCATACAAGCCCCTACTGCAAACTCCTGCCTCGCCTGAACTCTCCGGCTCACCCGTCCAACACAAACACCCCCATCTATCCACCAGCTGAAGAAATAACAGATGAAATGATTGCATTTGGGATTTCCATTGGCTAGTGTGGGAACCCGACTGGGCACAAATGAAGCCTTTGTCTTTTTATGATTACAACCTGGCTTCATTCATTTTCATTCTATGCAGCTAATTTCACACCCAGCCTTGGATCTGACAGAAACATGTGAGAATGCTTCCTCTGGTCATGGCAGTGTGTGTGTGTGTGTGTGTGTGTGTGTGTGCGTGTGTGTGTCTGTGTTTTTAGGAAGCCAATTCAAAGCTTCCACTTACTACTGACACTGAACTCTTGAGCAGCTGCTTGGCATATTGATGTGTCTGTAAGATCCACTTTATCTGGCTCAGTCTCAGCTTTGTCCGTGGCATCCAGATTTGAAAGGCAGCTGGTTGACCCCAGCTGATTCCACATGCTGGAATACATCCCCAACAACTGGCCTGAACACACCCAGAGTGATCATTTTGGCTGCTGGTGTGTAGAAAGACCTGGCTGCCCTTTTTTTTGCACTCTGCATGTTTCAAACTCTTAAAAAATGATTTATATTACCCATATCAGTGTTACAGCCTTCCCTGTTCCATAATAAAGAACAGCTTGTAGCAACAGATGATACAAAACTTTAAATCTCATGGTACGCTAAAGGTCACATATGTTTAGTGTCAGACAGGGGTGGGTTTACCATTTTTTTATACCATTTTTATATATATATATATATATATATATATATATATATATATATATATATAATAGGTGACTTTTTGCTGCAGCTCATTCAATGCCTGTAAGCTGTCTGTTTGCAGCTTTCTATCTGGGAGGCTGCATGTGTGATCAAGGTGTTTACTTGTGTACTCTTTATTTAGCTTATGCGTATTTGTTTGGCCTCCTTTTTAACCCATTTATTTACCTTTTTTGGTGATGCTTGCATGCCACTTGGGTGTGTCATTAACCAAATAAGATGAGGGGGATTGCAGATGTTGCCATGCTATGTCCATGGCATTTTTAGCTATTTTTATCTACTTTTAATAAACCCCAGAAGTCCAGAGGGAGATGTTTTTTAAGGAAAATATTATGTGCTTCTTGTCGCTCAATCTTTTTCTCTAACCATGCATTGAATGAATCTTTAAAAGCCTCAGAGGTTTGTTAGAGAACATTAGTGAATAAATGGCATCATGGAGAACAAGAAACACAGCAGAAGGCTCAGGGATTAAGTTATGGAGCTGTTTAAAGCAGAGTTAGATTATAAAACAACATCTTGTGTTTTAAAGATCTGGTTAACCCATCATCTACAAATAGTTTTGCAGGGGTTTCACAAAAAAACTATCACTCGCCCTATTGCCAGGGGAGATTTAATCACTTTAGCTGTAAAAAGGTTCATGGTTACTCTGAAGGAGCTATGGAGGTCCACAGATCAGGTGGGAAAATATGTTGATATGCCAAATAATAGTCATGCTTTCCTGAAATCTGTCCTTTATAAAAGAGCAACAAAATGAAAGTGGTTCTTTAAGGAAAACTATAAGAAATTTACCCAAGCCACTGTCCAAACATGGAATAGGGTGATCTGATCATATGGGAACAAAATTCAACATTTTGCCCTGCCACACAGTGTTTTGCAACACATCACCTTGACTGCAACATCATTTGGTGATACATGGTGGTGGCAGCATAATGCTCCAGGGGTTGATGGTTTACCCCAGCAGGGACAGACAGGGAGGCCGGTTAGAGTTGAGGGGAAGATGGATGGAGCTCAATACAGGTGAATCATGGAGAAAAACCTTTCTGAGGCAGAAAAAGACTTGAATGGGGCAGAGCTTCATCTTCCAGCAGGAAAAAAAACATTGAAACATACAGCCAGAGTTACAATATAATGGTTTAGATCAAAGCATCGAAAAGAATCTTTTAAGCGTGCCTTTAAATTATGTCAGCTAATGGTTCTAAAGGGACCTTTATTTTTTATTATATCTAAATGAAATTGTGGTTCATGCACCTAAAACTGTAACAGCTAAACAAGCTTTCATGTAGACAGAGCTGGCACAAGCAAGCAAAGACCGCGATTAAGCCCAAGGTCAGCAGGGCTCCCCATAAGAGCCATTGAATTCTGAGGAAACTCTTTCATACCATTTTAAGTAAAGTTATTAAATAAGTATATTGCAACTTTTACAGAGAAACATTAAAAAGTTCTTCACAAAGAGAGTATAACCATTAAACATAATATATTTTTTTCTTAAAAGGCTACTAGTAAGTGAAATAAATAGATAAAATAAATAAAAGTATTTATAATTTCTCTATCATTATTGTAACAACTAAACTTATTCAAGATATTAAATAATTGAAAAGTGTCTGTAAACACGTACAGAATGTTTTCCTTGATATTTATGCAGTCATGATTTTAGCGGCTGTTTGTAAATACATTTCATCAAGTCATTTTCCTTAAAGGGTAGCAAGCACAGCCAATTAGGCCTGACCCCACACGCTGCAAACTGGACACGACTGCAGTAGCTAGAAAGTTAGTGAGAAAAATAACCCAATCTCGATTTATCTACAGCTTTCACCTTCTATATCTGTATACCATGGTGCCTTTCTTTAATAAGCCGTGAAAATTGTCAGTGGATTTAGTTAATTCCTTACTGACTCACCAGGTATGCTGTCTCAAATGCACAGCATGCATACTGTGATACAAGGTGGTATTGTTGGGATCTTATCTGAAACCCCCCTCATCCTTTTATCCAACTTAAACTTTGCTTAGAGCCCCATGCAACCTTGGACCCTGCATGTAGAAAACATCAGTGTAGATAGTTACCTGCTGCCTCTGCTGGTAGGAATCTGAAAATGTGGATGCGAGATATTTCAACAGTTATTAAATCATCAATCACTCTCTTTGTCCCCCCCAGGACTATTTGGCACACATTATCGATATGGGAAATCTCCCTATTGGGCACGAGCAAGTGATGGCCTTATTTGGAAACATAGAAGACATCTATGAATTCAACAGGTAATAAATCATCCTTCCCAATGCTAACAAATGAGTAATAAGATTTATTTATGAGAAACAATATAAAAATATACATGACCACATATTATTTTTTATTAAATATTGTTTAGACTCATGGTAGAGCAGAAGAGACTGTGGTCAGTGATTGGAGATGTTACATTCCTGTGCAGATTAAGTAGACAAGGAGTGTGTAGGATGACAGCCTGCAGTTGGGTTATGTATCAGAGGATGCTTGTTTATTTCTATGTATAACTGGTTGTTGAGAAGCACTCTGATTCTCACCACAGGAAATACTGTTGTAAATGTGTGAAAGCCATTGAAAGGGTTGTTTCAGCTGGCTCTAAATTTCATTATCTCCTGTCTGTGTTGCTTAATGTGTTGCGCTGCCAAAACTCACTTTAACACTCTTCTTTCCTCATAGTGATGAGCCTTTCTTTTAATGCCAAGATGGCCACAATCTGCCAGAGGATTTCAATTTAGCTCTTCCACTATTTTTCTATCTGTTTCTGTGAAGAAATACTTATATCAGCAGGTGAATACGTGCCCTTGTATTTGCTTTAGTATTACAACAGAGCTTGTGTGTAGGAGGCTAACCAAAGGGAAACCAGAGTTTTGTGTGTACAGAACTATCTCCAGTACCATGTGGAGTACAGGTTTTCCTCCAGGAGTCATCAGTATATTTTAAGTGTTTTTTAAATAGTATAAACATGTTTTATCCAGGAGTGATATTTCTTTGCTGCACTAGCCCGTTAGTTGACTAAGCTATCAATCTGTATGAACAAATAACACGGTTTACATAATAAATGTCAACACCAACGCACTAAACATTGGAAATACCAGCGCACACAAGTGCATCTGTTGCTCTTTGAAAAGTATATGCTGCCACCTACTGGTTATTTTCCTAATTGTAATGAAATATCTCACCACATGCCCCAATGTAAATTGTACTGGGTATTTTTGGACATGGAACATGATGTTGAGCAGTTAGTGCTGTTTTTTTTTTCTTTTAAGCAAGAAAAAAACGGATGGAGATGACCAATGTTGTTGAAGGATGCTGACTTAATGAATAAAAGGGTTATAATTCATGTTACTAAGGAAAAGTAAATGACTCTGAACCTAATAATTGGAGACAGGAACAAATGAAATATTTAAAATTGGTTTTATTCCCATTAGAATCTATTAAAAAAAGTTTTTAAATACTTTTCATCGTTCAAACGTCCCTTTTGTGAACTTTGTGTTCACTATGTATATTTAAAAAAAATAATTTTTATTCATTTTGTGACAAATGATTGTGGGACAACATCTTAAATTTAAACCTTAGTCCACCAAACACATTGTAATAAAATAATTTTACTGTTTTAGTGTTCCAGCTTTACATTTTTAATTAAATTGACTTATTTCAGTGAACTGCTGCAGTGTTTGGACATGTGTGAGTACGACCCTGTGGCTATTGCTCACTGCTTTGTTGATAAGGTGAGGAAAAAACAAAAAAAAACACTAAAGCCATATCAAAGTGGTCAGAGAAATGCAGTAATGCCTGATCTGTCTTTCCTTCAGAGTGAATATTTTGAAATCTACACCAAATACTGCAACAATTATCCTAAGTAAGTATCTTTAATTGTTTTATGTATTTCTTTATAAATTTTTCGCTCGCAATATTTTTAAATGAGATTATGAATGCCAATTCTTTGCTGCCTGCAGCTCAGTAGCAGCACTGACTGACTGCATGAGGAATAAAACTTTGGCAAAGTTCTTCAGGGATCGGCAGGCTGCTCTGAAACTCTCTCTCCCTTTGGGTTCTTACCTTCTGAAGCCAGTTCAGAGAATACTGAAGTATCACCTACTCCTGCAGGTAAAGGACATCCTCACTGATCCTCAGTGGTTCTGTTATTTTAAATGTGTGCCTCAGGATTAGTGTAATTTTATTTTGAACCACCTAATGCACATTATGCATTGCTATCAAGTGTGAAATAGCCACTTATGCAAAGAAAAAGTAAAAAAATCAAACGAAAATCTCAACAATTATTGTTTTTTGTCAGAGGCTATAATAAATATGAGTTACCTTAAAGGAAATTGCCAAGCACTATGACCCAGACGAAGAGGGCTATGAGATTATTCAGGAGGCGATAGACACCATGACAGGAGTGGCTTGGTACATCAACGACATGAAGAGGAAACATGAGCATGCCGTCAGAGTGCAGGTTAGATAATTCACCAAAGCTTACATGCAACAAAATGTAAAATCTGAGCTTTTTTTAGTATTTTTTTAATCTATACAGTTTGGGGGGTTGTACAAGTGGTTCTTGAATATTACTTGTCCCAGACATAACAATATCACATTAAAAATCTTTCATGCTTGAAGAACATGGCTAAGATTTTCTTGGAGTAAAGTTTTGTTGTTTTTTGTGTGTTTTTTTTACATAAGGAGATACATTCTCTGCTAATCAACTGGAAGGGTGCCGACCTGACCACCTTTGGGGAGCTGGTGCTAGAGGGCACCTTTCATGTGCTGAGGGCGAAGAACACCCGCACACTCTTCCTGTTTGAAAAGATGCTCCTCATAACCAAGAAAAGAGGGGAACATTACGTCTACAAGATCCATATCTCAGTAGGATTTTTTACCAATTTTAATGGGATAAGTGGGGGTAAAGCATGAGGAAAACTGATACTGACAAGAAATAAGAAAAATATCCTCTTTGGAGTGAACAAAGTATTTGGAGGACAAAACCATAAATATAATTTTCTTGTCACAGTGTTCCACCCTGATGCTGCTGGACAGTGCCAAGGACCCCCTCCTCTTCAGTGTTATCCATTTTAAACGTCCTAAGCAACCTCATACAGTGCAGGTAACTGCAGCAAAAACATTTAGTTAATTCCTTATAAACTAAAGAATTTTTTTCAATGCTGGTATGCAAAAAGAATAATTTAAGGATCCATGACATTTTGAGATTAACACATATTGCTCAGCTGGAATTGCAGCCTTGCTTGTACGACATTAAAGGATTATTCTATTATATTCTAACGTATCCATACCTCTGAAACTTCACATTTTGTCAAAATGAAACCACAAACTTCAATGTTTTTATCGTTTTTTTTGGCAGTAATAAATCAACACAAAGTAGCGCATAACTATGGACCGGATGGAAAATGACGAGTTTTAAAAGTTTCTGAGAAGTGTGACACGCAAATACCAGAACATAGCCTTTATCAGAGAGTTGCAAAAAGAAAGCCTCTTACACAGAGAACTTAAAAACTAAAAGAGCCTGAGCAGACAATGTTGGATATTTACAGGACACTTGAAGGTGTTAACAGCTTTGATTTCTCCAAAATGCTATTTGGAGCTTTTTCAAATCAAGTTAAAAAGGACTCCCAGCTGCACAGATCTGTGGAGATGGGTGACGGGTTGCTGTCATTAAAGCAACCAACTAAAATGTTTTTTTATGTTTTAATGTTTGCAATAGCAATAAATTTGTATTAGGTTCAATGCTCTGCAAATGTACCAAAGACATACCAGTGTAAATTCTCAAAATGTTTTCCTGCATTTCAATTATTGTAACCAGGCTCTTTTACAATGACCATTCAGAGCCCTCCACAATCATGGACACCCCTGGTAAAGGTGTGTGAAAGTTGCAATAAAATTAGAGCAAACAGAGTCTCCATGATAACCATTATATACTATCTGCATGTGTGGGGGTTCATATACTGTCTCTGAAAACCTTGAAAAGTATAGAATTTGATTTCAACATTTTTTTAAACTGGATAAATATGGAATGTTGAATAATTCTGCTGCATTCAAACTCATGCAGGGACAGAAAATGAAGACAGAGATTAGATGAAGTTTAACAGAATTCTGTTTTGAAATATTTCAACAGTAAACCCATCTTAACAAGTGAGCACCGATGTTGTATAAATAATTATTTGTAATATGGTGTTCCCCTCTGTGTTTTCAGGCAAAGTCTGTGGAAGAGAAGCGTCTGTGGGCCCATCACATTAAGAGGCTCATTCTTGAAAATCACAACACCATCTTACCACAGAAGGTAAACATTGTCCTTCCACACAGCTTTTCTATCCCAGCGATATCAGAAGAGTCTTTAACTTGTCACTTCTCTCTTTGAAGGCAAAAGACGCCACTGTGGACAACTCGAACTGTAAGTGTTACTAATGGAGCATCTCTAGTTAGGTCGGGGACCATTTAAACGTTGCCACAGCAACCACAGATGCAGCTAATAAAAAGAGAGTGGCTGCTCATGTCCTGTGAATATTATGGAATGCTTATTACTTTTCCAAGATGTCTTGGCTTATAACCATCCCATCCATGTGGAGAAAATGGCTTTTAGTAATTGCAGCTATGAGTGTAATGACGTCTCCTTCCGTTGCTTAGATTCTGGGAAGTACCAGTATAGTCCGGAGAGGATGATGAAAGCAGAGTGCTTTCAGAGTGACAGCTTCCATCTTGGTGGACGGAATGGGAGGAGAAGATCTGGTATATTTATTTCCTCTATCCATCTTACGGAACATTACACACAAAAACTACCATATGATGATCATACACACACTTCTTTTGAGTCTATAAATTTGTATATCTTTTATTTTTTTCAGAACCAGCTAAACAAATTATAAAGAGCACAAATGGTGGGTACCTTTTTATGATTTCTTTTGTTTTGTATTGTTAAGTTCTTATTTGGTATTTGGCAGCCATATTCATAAACACTGTTTTAGTTTCATCACATTGTGACTGCAGTCCATTTATACATCAGCTCCCATCCGTCAAGGTAATTTGTTTGGATAAGAGCTGCTGTTCAAATCTCCATTGAACTTCTGCTTTGTTCTCCTTCAAAGACACCTGGACAACAGTTCAATGGGCACGCACACTCACTCCCACTCCACCTCGCTCATAATGAAGTTAATTGTATGTGGCTTCGGTCGAGGCCTTTTTTTCACTCACAAGCTTTGTTTGGTACTCAGATTGGGCCCCGCCCATCAGATCTGTGTCTTCCTGTTTCATTGATTGGTCATTAGAGCAGAAAACATCTGTATTCTTGTTTCGCGGTCTCTCTCGCTCCCTGTCCAGATCAGTATCTCCAGACGATGTAATGAACAAACCATTTTCATGTCATACCTTCTCATCTGGGTAAGGGAGTAGTTCATCACTTCCTAGCAAATTGCCTCATGTCCAGTTAAAGGCTCGTAGAACGAGATGCTACTTATCGCTATTTACCTAATCACCTCCCTTGAGTCTGAAGCAGACTAACAGCTGCCTGGATGTGGAAGCAGAAATAGTCTTCTTACCACTAAATGCATTTAAAATTCAGGATGTTACTGAACATGATATCTGACCTGTTATTGACATTCATGTTTGTTTGTTTTTCTCTTTGTGCCTTTGTCTCAATCTTTGTTCTCTGTGCAGCTGTTTTGAAGGTAAGTTAAGTTAATACAAAATGGGCTTTCTTAAGCCTTGGTAAACTGTTACAATAAGTATTAATGTAGTTTACTGTTTCTCAACCTTAACACCTACTATTGATATAAAACGTGCACACACCCTGTTAAAGTCTCAGGTGTTTGTAATGTGAAAGAATGAGACCATGATAAACCATTTCAAAGGTTTTTCTACCTCACATATATCCTATAAAATTTAACAAAAAAAATCACTAAGAGGGAGAAAATTATCAAAACTTAATGGATGCACTAATGTTGCCGCAAAAGTATTCACAACCTAAAAGTAGTACTTTATTGAAGAACCCTTTGATGCAGGTTTAGCATTCAGTCTTCCTGATTCTTCACAGATGCTATTAATGATAGCAAATCAGATAATGTTAACAAAAATTCAGCTGTTCCAGTGTGAGCTTTGTGACATTTTGCAAGAAGATTACAAAGCACAATACTTGCTGTAAAACAGTTGTGGCAGCATCATGCTCTAGGGAACCCATGCTTCTCTGTGGCTGTGGTATTCTTTTAGTGATGTGGAGTGTTGTTTCGTCTCAGACAGACCTTTGGTATTGTAACCAAAAGGTTCCAGTTTGTGTTCATCAGAATGTAACTCATTCTTGCATGCAATCTTTGAAGATTTTAGCCAGGCCTCGGATGTGTCAGGTTTCAGTTGTGCAATACTACCCCTTAGTCTACACATGTGGAGAATACAGAAGGTTGTTTGCACAGGTGGAACACAATCTCAACTGAGCAGAAATTAATGCCGGTTTTGGAGCATTGTTAGCCTCTGGGTATCCTCTCAGATCATCTACCATCATTTCTTTTCATCAATTTATTGAGGTTGTCCATGATATAAGAATGCTGTGGATTTTCTTCCTCTTCCCCAGACTAATACCCTTGTGAGATGAGATTATGTAACTCCTTTGCAGCCTATCCACAGACTCTGTTTTCAGCTCAAGGATGCAAATGTATGGAGAAATCCTACCAGCTCAACGGAACTATAGTTGAGGTTAATTAGATTCACTGTAATGGATGCTAGGTGTTTATCCAACAACAGATGTTGAAACTTGATCAAAAGGTGCATAAAAAAGTGTTTAAAGGTGTGTATATTTTTCATGATTTTTCTTCTTTCAACCTGATTTGTCAGTTAAGTTATGCAGCATTTATGACCCATTAAATGTGTAAAAGTTTTAAAATGGCTTATGATGGTCTTATTACTTTGACGTCCCAAACTGGCCTTTTAGCAAGTATTCATACGCCTTTTATGTCCACTGTTGTTTTGAAGTAAAACATTTTCCTTAAGTGTAAATGAAAAATTCAAGCTTTGACTTCCTGAAGCATACTATCTTTTCTTAGCTTGCAGAAATCATATTTCACCTGCTGCTGATAGACATCTTACTATTTACAGCCTTGCAGTCACAAGATGGCTTTAGCACAAGCCTTGCAATAACAAACCACATGTCTATGACTTCACGCTACAGCATGCAGACAGTGAAGGCACACTGCTGGGGGATAGGAGCTCCCTACAGCCATCTACTAGTGTCAGCACACTGACCTCCTGTCTAGGCGAGCCCCAGGGCGAGAGGCCGTGTGTGGAGGATCTGAAGAACTCTCTGGAGCAGCTAAATGCAGCTGACAGTGACTCTTCACCTATAGAGAAAGAGGTGGGGCTGGAGGAGGAGAAGGTTATAGACGAGGAGGAGGGGGAGAGTTGCAAGGACGATGTGCTGATGGGAGACGACCAGGTAGCCGACTTTGCCAGCTCGGTGCTGGCAGCCATCTCCTGCTGGCATTATAGAGCCAGGGCTTTGCTTTCTACTCACTTCACAACGGTGAGGGTTTCTGCCACCCACGGGCTTCACATTTCCCACTCCGTCCCAAAGGTTCACCAAAACTAACACGCTGCTCTGTCTGCCACACTGCCTCTCATTCTCCATCCCTCTTTTGCTTCCTTTATAATCAAAATTGACTCAATACCCACATCGTTTATTCTGAATGCTTCAGTATAGATGAGGGGCATTCAGAAAAAACATCATGCATGTTTTTACTTGCATGATGAGATTTTAAATCCTCCCAGTTTGCATTTAATTTTCTTTTCAAATGTATTAACTCTATTTATGGGTGTATGTCTTGCGTTGTTAAGACCATGCCTGCATTTGCATGACGAATATCCTAATATGCTCTGTTAAGTGTTGTTTGACTTCAAAGGTTAATGTAGCCATCTGATTAAACATAATTAGGGAGTATTTCTCTTTGATAATCATATTGCTGAATATTTTCCCTCTGAATTTTTCTTTGTTGGGGTTAATTGTTATAGCCGTATTGTTTCTGAATTGGAATTAATAAACATTGTTTGAATATAAGAGTTTCCTTTCGTTGTAGATTTTGCAATATTATTTGATATTAATATTTAGAAACCAATCAGTCTCATATTTTGAAAGATGAATTCTACACATTTTGATTCAGGCAATCTCTAACAATTAGGAGATATTTCTGAACATTTCTGTAAATTTCTGAAGATTTAGGAGTTATTTAGAATTAAAACAAAGTCAAGACTTTAGCTAAAGACAAATCAACAAGCACTAGCAATCACTGATTGAATAAGTAATATTCATTGTCACTCAACCTAAACTCTGCTTTACACAGATTAACAGAGCCAAATAAAAACTGAGATGCTAAGCTTATTCTACTCACACTAATTAAAAGGGTAGTTTTAACTACAGAATGAATCAATTTTCAAAATATTTATTAAACTGTTTAGTGAATCAGCCAAGTTCTGATACCTTAATCTTTAATCTTGGAGAGGAAAGAAAAAGGGACCATTAATTGGAATTAGCCATTATCATTTGGCTTTCAGCACCAGAACCGCCACAAAAGAACTGAATAAAGTGACTTACTGTGTTAGGTATAGCTAGCTTGCGTTTCTGTTCAGAGAGTTTCCTCGCCTCTGTCTCTGATGGGTGCAAGTGTCTGCGGTGTACAGTCGTGGCCAAAAGTTTTGAGAATTACATAAATATTGGAAAAGTTGCTGCTTATGTTTTTATAATAGCAATTTGCATTTACTCCATGATGTTATGAACAGTGATCAGATGAATTGCATAGTCCTTCTTTGCCATGAAAATTCCACTGCGTTTCATTGCTGTCATTAAAGGACCTACTGAGATCATTTCAGTAATCGTCTTGTTAACTCAGGTGAGAATGTTGACGAGCACAAGGCTGGAGATCATTATGTCAGGCTGATTGGGTTAGAATGGCAGACTTGACACGTTAAAAGTAGGGTGATGCTTGAAATAATGGTTCTTCCATTGTTAACCATGGTGACCTGCAAAGACACGCGTGCAGCCATCATTGCGTTGCATAAAAAATGGCTTCACAGGCAAGGATATTGTGGCTACTAAAATTCCACCTAAATGAACAATTTATAGTATTATCAAGAACTTCAAGGAAAGAGGTTCAATCCTTGTTAAGAAGGCTTCAGGGCGTCCAAGAAAGTCAAGCAAGCGCCAGGATCGTCTCCTAAAGAGGATTCAGCTGCGGGATCGGAATGCCACCAGTGCAGAGCTTGCTCAGGAATGGCAGCAGGCAAGTGTGAGCGCATCTGTACGCACAGTGAGGCGAAGACTTTTGGAAGATGGCCTGGTGTCAAGAAGGGCAGCAAAGAAGTCACTTCTCTCCAAAAAAACACCAGGGACAGATTGATCTTCTGCAGAAAGTATGGTGAATGGACTGCTGAGGGCTGGGGCAAAGTCATATTCTCCCATGAAGCCTCTTTCCGATTGTTTGGGGCATCTGGAAAAAGGCTTGTCTGGAGAAGAAAGGGTGAGCGCTACCATCAGTCCTGTGTCAAGCCAACAGTAAAGCATCCTGAGACCATTCATGTGTGGGGTTGCTTCTCATCCAAGGGAGTGGGCTAACTTACAATTATTCCCAAAAACACAGCCATGAATAAAGAATGGTACCAAAACACCCTCCAACAGCAACTTCTTCCAACAATCCAACAACAGTTTGGTGAAGAACAATGCATTTTCCAGCACGATGGAGCACCATAAGGCAAAAGTGATAACTAAGTGGCTCGGGGACCAAAACTTTTCAATTTTGGGTCCATGGCCTGGAAACTCCCCAGATCTTAATCCCATTGAGAACTTGTGGTCAGTCCTCAAAAGGCGGGTGGACAAACAAAAAACCACTAATTCTGACAAACTCAAAGAAGTGATTATGAAAGAATGGGTTGCTATCAGTCAGGATTTGGCCCAGAAGTTGATTGAGAGCATGCCCAGTCAAAATGCAGAGGTCCTGAAAAAGAAGGGACAACACTGCAAATACTGACTCTTAGCATAAATGTCATGTAATTGTCAATAAAAGCCTTTGAAACGTATAAAGTGCTTGTAATTATATTTCAGTACATCACAGAAACAACTGAAACAAAGATCGAAAAGTAGTTTTGCAGCAAATCTTGTGAAAACTAATATTTGTGTCATTCTCAAAACTTTTGGCCACAACTGTACAGGAAAACCAAAACAAAATCTTGTTGGAACGTTATACAGCAATTAACAAATGTAATGAAAGCATTCAATGCAAGCAAAACCTTTTATTACAACAAAATCCCTGAAGGTTGATTAGTCCTCTATGACCTGGTTAGGCAAAAAGTTTTTGTAGAATTTTGAAGTTCAGTCTGGGTATGAACACGGCTATTCGGGAGCTTGCAATTTCAGGGGAGGAGACGTCATGGGGGTCTGCTAAACCAATCTGAAGCAGACATGAGATAAAGTGAGAGTCACCAAATAAAAATGGTTTTATTGTCTTCCAAGACATCTTCTTTTGGACTCGGAGTGACCTCTAAGTTCAAAAAAATGTCAGAAATCTACTGCTGTAGCAAAAACAACATTCCCATGACTAATAATCATTTAACCCACATAAAAAGGGTGCTTTAAAACATGAAGTAAATTATTCAGCTACATTTGGACCAGAATGTTTAGGAGGACTTGTACAGTTCAAAGATCTCTGAGAAATAAGAGGGGCTAAGAACACTGGGAGGTTTACAAGCAAGTTATGGGGTCTTAGAATCCATTCTGAATTGAACAGAAGATCAGTGTACAGACTTTAAAATTAGTGTGATGTGTTTCCTCTATCTAGAGTTTTACAAATTATGAAATTTTTTTCAGATAAAAAACTTCTTAATTTAGCAACCAGTTAATTTTAATCAAGAAATAAATTTCTAAATGGAAAATGACTCCATGGGGTTTTTTGCTTGAATACTTTGTTTCATCCTAACTGGATGACCCCAAGCTTTCTGTTCAAGCTTTTGGACAAATCATGGTTTAACTGTAGGAAATTGTCATTCATTGCTTAAGATCTTGGATACAGTTATAAAGCTTGCAAACATGCTGACATTGACTAAAACAACTCTTGGTTTAAAACTGTGCTTTGTCCCTTTTTCAGGATGATCAGAATGAGGATACTGCTGAGCTCAAACCAGCAGTGACAGAGGAGGCTGAAACCCACAGAGCGGAGGAAAACATTGACGATATGTCTATGAAACAAACTCTCAGCGCTCAGGTGCTCACTAAAGCCCAATATTACATTTATGCCCACATCCTTTTGATCTCATTTCCACATGCATATCTGAGGCCACATGTGACACACATTCACTCTATTAAAGAATGTGCCCTCAGTTGTTACTGAGCCCATTTTCAAACTCTCTATTTTCATTGTTATTTCTTTGCGTGAATGCGAGGTGATTCAATACTACGTTGGATTTAAAAATTGAATTCCTACCAAATAGATGGCCTTTGCCATGAGTACAGCTGAATCACAGCATCTCTACATGCTGTTTATTTATTGTGCTGGAAATTAAAGCGCCACATGGAAAGTGTTGTGCTTTGGTCAGCACTCCCACTCTGCAGCTTCTGAATCTGAGCTGAGTGAACCTTATCTATAGCAAACAGCTCCGAGCTGCAATTTCCTTTTTTCCTTTTTTTTGGGGCAAATATGCAGGCTAGATGAGCAGGCAACCTCTGGACACAGATTTAGAATAGCAGCAGTCTAGGGTTACATCAGAAGGATGAACATCGGATGGAGCTCAGCCTTACTAGCCAAGAATAATTTAAACTGTCAAAGAAAAGCCGAATGAAGCAGACTGCAAACAAAAATAGAAGTTTTTAATTGCAAATCTTACCCAGAGACACATAGTGCCTTCTAAAAATATTCACAAGTCGGAACATGTTCATGTTTTGTTTCTTTACTACCACAAATGTATTTTAAAGTGTTTTTATGTGATAAACCAACACAAAGTAGTGCATGAGTGAAGTGTAAGGAACATAATAAATGTTTTATAAATTTGCTTGACTATAAAAATCTGAAGTTTGGTGTGCAAATGTGGTCAGCTCTGCTGAGGCCATACTTTGCAGAATCACATTTTATTATAATTGCAGCTGCAAGTCTTTTAGTCTGTTTTCCTACTAGACCTTCTGAAGATAAATGATTGTGCTGGCTTTTATTTGGGGGTATCTGTAAGAGGGGCTGAACGCAAATGCATGCCACAGATTTCAGATATTTTTATTGTAAGAAAAAAATTGAGAAACATGTTCCTTCCACTTTGCAATCATGTTCTTTTTTGTGTTGGTCTGTCACATAAATCCCTATATTATACATTGAAAGCTGTTTTTGTACTATGACAAAAGGTTCCCTGTGTACTGTATTTCACTGAACAAAAAAAATTATAAAAATGTAGCAAAAATTGTGGATGCTTTGAATTATACTGATTTAAGATTAACTATAAAGCTAATTGGGGATGGAGGGTGCTTGTCATTAAAATATGCATTTTCTCATGAGATAATACTGTTATAATTTTTTTAGATCAATGCACAGGAGCTGTGTCATCTAGACCCTGTCCAGCTAGTAGAACCAATCAGCCAGTTGGAGATGGATAACTCCCACTGCTCTGAGTCTACAAAGTCCTCCGCTGAGCCAGAAACCAAGACCCTAGAATCTTTGGATGTCTCCAGAGAAACAGGAGAAGAAGAGGGAGAAAGTGACTCTTCTGGTCTTCAGGTGGAGGAGATGAGTTCGCTGACGAACGGTGAGCTGTCAGACGAGGAAGAGGAGGTGCTTTCAGATAACAAAATAATTTTGCCTTCCTCTGTGTTGGACCGGACGGGTGTGATAGCTGATCACTTCATTAGCGGTTTGTCACGAAGGAGCAGTCTGGTTTCTGAGGACCTGGGTTCACCGCTTTTAAATAAAGACCCCTTTCAAAGCCTTTTAGCCTGTATGGACATGGAGAAACCGACGCAGAAAATGTTGGATAGCTCCTCACCAGAGCTACAGACCGCTTCAAAGGCCGACCTGTCGAGTTCTGAGCCTGATCTGAGCGAAGGAGAACGTAGGTCCACTCTCTCCAAAAAGGATCGCCTCCTCATCCATAAAATCAGGCAATACTATGAGCATGCTGAGCACCAAGATGCTAACTTCAGCCTCAAGCGCAGGGAGAGTCTGTCCTACATCCCCACCGGCCTGGTGAGACACCTGAGTCGACAGCTGAATGACGTTCCAAACGAGAAGGTCGGTCCGGTCTACAGAAAAGGCCTCTCTCGAAACAGACCCACTTCTTGGTCTGTGTTTGACCTTCCTGAGTTAGAAAGGAATAAAAAAGGTGAACCTCAAAGCTTAGTTGAAGCCAAAGTTCGATCTAATAGCACCACCGAAGCCTTTACTGCAGAGGAAGAGTTTAGGCCCTCGTCTGAAATGCTGAAGGTTTGGGAAGTGATGGAGGAGGAGATCCAGGAGGGGAAGCAGGCGGCAGAAGAGAAAGTTAACCACCAAAGAGTAGAAATCAACTTAGATACTTCCGAGGTCAAAAATGGTAATCAACCACCACTGATAGGAGAAGAGCCTAAAATAAGCTCTGCTACAGAAACATACTCCGTGTCATCGCCTACTACCAGTTCCCCCACAGCAGAGCGGGAATCTGCTCAGGACTCAAAACCATGTGTGTCCCTGGCTTTTCAAGAGAATGACAAATTCCACCCTGACCATTTACCCAAGAGCATTAGCTTCCAAGCCACCATTGATGAAGACCATATCCTGCACGACAAGGGAAGAATGAAAAACAAGGTGTTCCAGCTAGCTCGTCAGTACAGCCAGCGCATTAAAAACAACAGGCCCACAGTGTGGCAGAGGAGCCGACAAACTGCAAACCAGGAAGGTCTCCGGAGTGTAACTGCTGTCCACCAGGAGAAGCAGAGAAAAACAGGTAAACACAATGTCATCGTGCCTTCAGAAATATTCATACATCTTGAACCTCCTCATTTTGTCACATTACAACATTTAAACGTGATTTGCTTAAATTATTTCATTGCATATTTATCAAACTTTTATGTGATAAACCAACCATAAAATTGTATTGTTTTCTGTTTTTTTACAAACATCTGAAAAGTGTGGTGTGCATTTGCATTTATCTCAGCTAACGCGATACTTTGTAGAACCACCTCTTGTTGCAGGTAGACCTACAAGTGTTTCGGAGAATGTTTCTAACATTGTTGTATTTCTACAGACTGAAATATTTGCCCATTCTTTGAAAAATAACTTAAGCTCAGTCAGATTGGATCAAGAGCATCTGTTAACATTATTTTTAAAAGTTTGCCACAAATTCCCTATAGGACTTAGGTCTGGACTTTGACTGGAGCATTCTTCTATGAATCTGCTGTGATCCTAACCATTCTGTTGTAGCTCTGGGTAAATGCCACTCCCATGTTTTACCATAGGGATAGTGTCTTCAGACTGTTAGTTTTTCCACCACACAGCCTTTTACATATTGAGCAAAAAGATCAATTTTGGTCTCAACTGAACCGAGCATCCTCTCTTTGCTGTGTCTCTTATATCATCTGCCAACTGCAAATGAAACTTATGGCGGCCTCATGATTGGGTTTTCTCACTAATGTGCTCTAACAAAACTGAGTCATTCAAGTGAAGGAGAAAAGAGTTGCTGTTGTGACAAAATGTGAAAAGGTTCAAGGTGTATGAATGCTTTTGCACAATTCTACATTTCTTATGCAGCAACCTGCTGGTTTTTTTCTTAACAGAAAACTGATATAAATTTATTTTATCCTTTTTGTGTTTTCTTTATGCAGGTAAACCTAAGTTAAGGTTGACCCTGAATGTTTGCGATCAGGAAGTCATTCACGAAGTTTGTTCTCCAAGTGCGGAGCAGACACTAGCTTCTCCAGCAAGCTCCCAGGGTACAGTAACGTCCCCACACAGCCCTAAATCTGAGGCCTTCCATTGGCCTCACGTCCAGGAGCTGCGTTCAAAATACACTGACACCTCTCAGTCTCTAAAAACAAACTGCGTCTGCACAGAACCAGGGGGAATAAAGGAGAGCCGCTCCTCTCATAAGTACAGAAGCTCTTCAGATCTCCACATAGCTCCATCAGACTGTTGTAAGAATTGTCTAGAGGACTGGCCTCAGCAAAAGAAGCGCTCCCTGCTGTGCAGGTGGAGCTCCTTAGACCACATGCTCGGGTCTGTCCCTCTGCATGAAGTACAGAACCTTCAGGAACCTTCGCGGACTCGCTCTCTGCGTGACAGAATCCAAGATGAGGACGGGCTCCTCCAGGATGTTGTTAACAGCACAAAGTCACTGAGTTCTGAGAAGTCCTCAGAAAGTAACATAGTGAAGAGTTTACGGGAGAAGTTCCAGAGCTTAAGTACAAGCTAAACAACATGTGCACCATGTATATTAAACACAAACCTGGAAGTTACATGATGCTGTCAATATTTGTTCTGCAAATTTCTCCCTAAGAAACTGTGCATGAGGTTTTTTGTATTTAGGACAAGCTGCAATAACCTTAGCACCAGCGTAACATAAAAGGGATGGTATGGGCATGCTCTCTTTTAAACAATATGATGCACATTTTAACTATTTGACTGCACGTTACAGTTCTGTGTAAACATGTTTATAGTTTCCTGAATCAAAAAAAGTGATATGTTACCTAATGTTGGCTGCTATAAACATTCATATTGACTCTGCAAACTGTAAGTGCAGGGTTTAAGGGTGATTAAGAGCGCTTGATGGTCTGTAAAGTTTCCGTTCAGATACCAAAGATGGATACATTTTAGTCTTTGTTGTGCTTTGATTCAGAAGGATAACAAAAGATGCTTCAACATTTTCCTGAGCTGCTTGCAAAACAGTTGTGCACATCACTGGAGCTTTATTTTTTTCAGCAACTTGAATATTTTCATGCAATTTATTTAAATCTGTATATTGGGATGGTTTTTCCACCATGTGTAAATTCCAGACTCTCAGAAAATCATTTTTGGTTATGTGCAGGTACCCATTTTCTTTTCAATAAAAAACAGAAATGCTAAGGCTGCAATGGTTTTTGTCAATAAAATAATCTCCTATAAAGGGTTCCAAAGTTTAATGTTTAGTTCACCAGCACAGTGCATAAAATGTTACCCCAACACACAAATTATTTTAGTATTATCCTATCAGTACAGGGGCCATAACAGAGGCCCAGACCAGTTCTACAGGGGCACTGACTTTAATTTTCAAAAAGCTATATAAATGCTTCAGTAAGATTGATTGAGTGTATGCACTAAGGATTTTAAATTAGTTATCCAGTATGACCCATTTACTTTTCTAACGGATCCTTGACACTTCATATATTAGCCTAGATGTATTTTTTTCACAATTCATCCTCATCAAATAATCAAAGTTAGTTTGTGGTGAGGTTTTTAATTTTTAAATGTTTATTTAATAAATTTAAAAACCCCCAACAACTTTTCACTATTATGCTGATGACCTACAGCTCTGTGTTCCTTTAACCACTGGAAATTGTGCAGACTTGTTCAAACTAGAAGCCTGTCTATCTGCAATTAAAGTCTGGTTATCTAACAATTTCTTGCTTCTTAATGCAGATAACACAAAGTTGATAGTTACTGGACCACAACAATGTCTCTACTTTTCCTTGAGACTTGATGACTGTAATAGACTGCAGGGACAACGTAAAGAACCTGGGCATATGGTTTGATCCGGTGCTCTCCTTTCAGTCTCATCCAAAAGATGTAACAAGGACTGCCTTTTATCATGTTAGGAACATAGCTAAAATTAGGTTTTATCATTTGAAAATACAGAGATTCTTATCCATGCATTTGTGTGTTCGCGCATTGACTATTGTAACACTTTGCTTTCTGGGTTACCAAAGAAAAGTTCTAAAGATTTGCAAATAGCGCAAAATGCAGCTGCTCATATTTGAACATACACTGGGAAACATGAGCACATTACTCCAGTATTGACATCCCTTCACTGGTTACCTTGTCAGGTTCGAGCAGATTTTAAGATCCTGTTACTAACCTGAAATGCTTTAAATGGTCCGGCACCGTCATATCTTTCTGCACCTGTATGTTCAACCCATTCTCTGAGATCTCAGGACACTAGTCTTTTAAAAGTTCCCAAACCCAGACGCAAAACTATTGGGGAGAATGCCTTTTTCTTTCCTGCTCCATCTTTGTGGAACAATCTACCTCAAGAAATTAGACAGGCATGAACTGTTTAGGTTTTTATGCCTAAATTTAAGACCAACTTGTTCACTCCATTTTATGTGTCCTAATTCCAGGCTTCATTTCATTGGTTTTTATTGTTCCTTTTTGTTTGATCTATTTTTAAATTGCATTGTTTTATTCTGTATTGTTTTTTATTTATTTTAATCTCTAATAGCTGTTCAGCACATTGTTTGAAAGTGCTTTATTAATAAATTAACTCATTAACAAACACATTTACAAAAAAGGGGGGGGACTCTGTTATCTATACCCCTCCATCCTCTGCAGGGTTGCACGGGGCTGGTGCTTATCTCCAGCATTCATCGGGCGAGAGGCGGGGTTCACGCTGGACAGCTCGCCAGTGGAAATAAAATGTCATTAAATTTGCGCCAACCAATCAGAGCGTCTCACTGTAGCAACGTCACCACACGTATCTTGAAAGAAGCGGGAGCAGGAAAAAAACATTTTCAACAATGGAAGACAAGCTCATTGAAGCCGTCTGCAATCGCAGAGAATTGTATGATCCATCCTCATTTTTGTATAAAGACAGGAATGTAAATGAACTTGCTTTGATTACGATCGATGAAGAGATCGGGATGTCAGGTAAGTTATCACATTTTTTGCTCAACGTACATGCGTCAAACTAGATGCGTTGGGAGCGTTGCCTGACGCAGACAAAGTGTGCGGTGTGAACGCATAAGGAGTGTTAAGCAGCTTGACAGAGACATTGAGTCTTTGTTCATTGGCACCATGTCCTGTGTGAGGTTAAATCACAATGCACAGCAGCCTGATGATGCATGGTACACAACAGCTGAAATAAAAAACACTGCTGTGAGATTCAAATTGGACACTGGAGCAGATGCAAATGTGCTACCTCTAAGTATTTTTCAGAAAATACCAGGTCCAGTGCAACTAAAACCCACTTAGATTGTTCTCATTGCATATGGCGGAACACGCCTGATATCAGAGGGAGCAGTGAGTCTCGCGTGTCAAACCCCCAAGGCAAAGTCTGATGTCCAATTCGTTGTTACAAAAGATTCCTCCACTCCAATTCTAGGCAGGGATGCATGTGAGAAGCTGCAGCTTGTGAAGAGAATGGAGATAACTGAAGCTAAAGCACCAGCCACAAAGGAGAAGTTGGTGGCTGAGTATCCTGCCGTCTTCGCTGGTCTGGGTCAATTTCCAGGAGTACATCACATCCACAGCATGTTACTACAGCTTCAGCGGTATGATCTCAGGATAACATACACGTCAGGCAAAGAGATGCATGTTGCTGATACCCTGTCTCATGCTGTCGTCAAAAACTGCAGAGAGGAAGTGGATAAACATCCCGATCTCTTCATCGATGTGGATGTCTTTGAGGAGAGAGTGGTTCAGGCTATGGAGGCTACAGCTTCACTGGATACTGAAACTCTTACCACTCTAAAAGAGGCCACTGTAGGGGATAAAGTGTTGCAGGACCTAACTGAGATGCACCACAATGGCTGGCCTAAATGACGTAGCAGTGTTTCCAAAAATCTTCACCAATACTGGCCTATGAGGAACATCATCAGCATCAGACATGGAATACTCATGGCTGGTGATAAGATTGTTATTCCCACAAAGCCAGACAGATGATGCTTGACAGGCTCCATCGTGCACATCAAGGGGTACAGCGGATGAAGGCTCAAGCCCGGAAAGTCATGTACTGGCCAGGGATGACCTATGATATTGCAAACATGGTGGAAATTTGCACTCCTTGTCAACAGATGCAGCCACAAAACCCCAAAGAACCTCTCATTCCACATGAGATACCAGAGTTACCGTGACTGAAAGTGGGGGCGGACATTTTTGAGCTAAAAGGACAGTCCTATCTGGTGATAGTGGATTATCTGTCAAAATACCCAGAAGTTTTACATTTGTCTGATAAAACAGCCCACACCGTCATACATAAGATGAAAGCAGTCTTCGCCAGGCACGGGATCCCCAAAGAGCTGGTGAGCGACCATGTTCCCTTTGCATGCTCTGAAATTAGAATGTTTGCAGCTTCCTGGGGCATAAAGCTCATCCATTCAAGCCCCGGATACCCACAGTCAAATGGACTTCCGGAACGGATGGTGAAAACCGTTAAACACGCTCTCAAAAAGGCATCACAATCAGGGACAGACCCACATTTAGCTCTGTTGTCACTCAGAAACACACCAGTGACAGGAACGGAGTTCTCACCTGCTTAAGTTCTCATGGGTAGGGTATTAAGGAGTACTTTACAGAGCTCTACCGCTGTGCTGCAACCAGCAATCCCAGCCAGAGGGATTTCACCTGAGATTAAAACGTCTCCAAGCCCGACAGGAACATTATTATAATCACAACTCACGACCTTTGTCTGAGTTTGTTCCTGGATCCACGGTCCACATGACGACACGGACAGGATGGATACCAGCCACAGTCATGAACAAAAGAGTGGAACCGCATGCATATGATGTCAAAACACCTAATGGTGGTGTTTTCAGGAGGAACAGACGTCATCTAAGGAGAATTGATCCAGGTCTGCAGAGAGAGGAGTCGGGGCCACTGGAGCAACCAGGGAACTCACAGGAAAAGGATGCTGATTCACAGGCCCTGATGGACAAGGGTACATCTTCCAGTGAGGACAGCAGCTTTAGCCCAACATCTACAACATGCAGCAGCTTTAGCCCGACATCTAAAACATGCAGCGCAAGAAGTGGACGTCTAGTAAAGCTTCGCACAAAGTACAGAGACTTTAAGATGAACTGATACAGTACTGCCCTTATAAGAGGGTAATAACTGATCAAGTGTTCTTTCTGTTTGCTCATTTGCTTATGTTGGTATTTAACCCACTGACAATGTTTGAAATAATAATACTGTGAAGTCTAATTTTAAGTTTTGGAAAGTGTTTGAGCCCTGAGGACATTGTTGCACAAGAACAAGTTCTGTATTATGTTTCTATTTCAGGTTTCTGGGATATTGCACTTTACAAATAAGGATACAGTATATTGCTATAGTGATCCATTGTGCAGGGATCGATCAGTTTAGTCGGCTAAGTCCGGTGTGATGCTAGTCATGTCTTTTGACTCAGACTTCTGTAGCACATGTGGAAAAAGCAAAAACGAATAAAGGTCACATGCATGGTGCTTAAAGAAAATCTCTGAGGACTTCTTTCTGTAATATTAAACAAAAACACAACAAGGTTCATATGTACCCTCAATTAAATAAAACGTTCGTATGGATTTGGAATCCATACGCATGTTTTATGTGTGCGCTGATTTGGGCAAGTGCTGGACCTTTTCAGAGCTTCAAACTGAAAAAAGAATTATTATTCCTTTAACTTGTAAATAAGACGACTAAGATATACTTAATCTCACTAGTGACCAGGTTTGTTTAAACTCCATGCACAACAAATGCAATATGTTTTTATACGGCTTTGAAGACAAACCGATTGCAAAATTTATGGAAATGGTCCAAAAACCGCACAGTGTATGTCCGTCTTGCCCCTGGGAAGCATGGAGCATATAGCGCAGCATAATTAGAACACCTTGCATTAAAGACTTTACTGAATACATGAAAATTGCTGCTGGATGCACTGTTTAAAAAACAAACGACAACAAAAAAAACATCAGGTATTTTAAGTGGTGGGGACAAAACTTTAATTGATAAATATTACCGGGGATATGTCCCCGGCTACAATGACTCAAATATCTATACTTTCCTGCAGGACCCCAAATCCGTGCGCACGGGTAGGGTAGGGTAGGGATTCTAAACCTGAAAAGTATTTCTGCACCTGACCCCGGCTGGGTTCCAGAGGTGAACTTTTTTCCCCACAGAAAAATATGCAGAGAGTTGTGGGTCTGAGAGGGCGGACAAGGTGCTGCTGATGCTGCCACCGGGAAAAAATAATCTCACCTGCTATGACTGGATAAGTCAAGTGAACTTTAATTTTAATCATCTTAATATATTTGATCTTATCTTATTTTTTTATGTCAACAATAATTTTGTTTTTCACCGTTTTCGGTCAGTTTTAAAGGGTAAACGTAGCCTATGTGCAAGATGCCCTGCAGCCTGCATACACAAACCTGTCCAGGCCAGGACATCACTGCAGAATCACAATGTTTACTCTACGATGGTAAGAGAATTACAGATGTTCATATTGCGATTTCAATAATTGTTCAGCTATAATATATAACAGTATAGGCCTACTGATATTCTGGTAAAAATTAACTGGCAGTTCATTTAAAGTAAGCTTATTTTTTTACGTTTCTTCACAGATTGACTCATCACTTATCAGAGAAATAGAAGATGCCTACCTTGCACGATATATACCAATTTATGGGGACATGATTGCTCTGAAGCGATACTGTCTGGACAAAGAAAATCAAAAAGACAATAGTTGAAGGATGTCCCTGCTAGAAAAACTTCGAAAGAAACTAAGTACGGCAACAGCTGAGAAGATGAGGAGTCTGAGCAGGAATCCTGGCTTTCAAAGAGGGCAAAAAAACCAAGCCGTGATCCTTCTAAAAATGCTATTAAGAGTTCAAGAAAAATATAGTTAGGTTGGATCCAAGAGGGAAAGCAAATGAGGAAGCGTTCTGGTGGTGGCACCAGGACACTTGACGTATCCAAGAATTCAACCAAAGCAGACATTTTGGCATGCCAAAGAACTGTTTTTTTTCCAGGTGGTGAATCGACAAACGGAAAATGGGAAGATTTCTTAGCCAGTTGGATGACACTGTTCCACTTTTCTTTTCCACTGAGGATATTATCAGTGTTGCCTTTACTACAAGCTCTCCTGACTTAGCAGATGATAGTCGCCATGCTGTCCATTCAAGTGCAAACTGTGAGGAACTCTCAGAGGTCCATTTGAATGCCGCTGTACCAGTCTTCACACCAACAAGTGTTGCTCTGTCCACATCTACTCCTGTCCTAGGAGGTTGTGTTGACTATGCTGTCCATTCAGGTGGTGATGAGCATAATGACCCACCCTCAGAGATTCAACTGAATGATGCTGTCCCAGTTTTCACTCCAGTTGAGGAAGTCATCAACAGTGCCCCCTCCACATCCACCCGTTTCAGGGGACCACGATCAACATGCTGACAACAACTTGAATTTTGATGCAGGCTTTGAACAACATTATGTGCGTCTTAAACTTCACAGAGTAAATCTCTTAGAGGAAAGGATTTGTCAGTTCAAAGATGAGTCGATCTTGAAGTACCCTTTAATGTTTGCTTTTATTAATGAAAGCGGTGCAGATGCAGATGGTGTGTTCAGAGATTCCTACGCTGCTTTTTGGAACGAATTTTTGGATTCTGCAGCAGAGGGGGCGGAAATGAGGGTGCCATCCCTTTCGCCAAAATGGCAGGAGGAAGTGTGGAAAGCTGTGGGAAGAATATTGTCCAAGGGATTTCTGGATCAGGGATACTTTCCGTTGCGCCTTGCCCCAGCATTTACCACAGCACTAATATTTGGAGAGCATGCTGTGTCTAATGATTCACTGCAATCTTTGATGCTGTACCTGAGTCAGTGTGAGAGAGAGCTCATAATCGCTGCCTTAGAGGGAGACCTTGATAGATAAATTAAATCAACCAGCTCCCCCCTCTCACAAAATTAAACACACTCAAACAAATTAGCAATTGTGATCATTATTGTAAACAGAACCGGGACCTGGAACATCTGGCTGGGAGTTTGACGTCGGAATATATGGCAGCAGAACAAAACAAGCTGAAGTAGCCGCATTATCAGAGATTCCATCTACAAAATGAACAAATATCTAAAAAGATCAGGGAACGTTTCAGAGTCAGAGAAGTCACACGGTCATCCACGGAGGAAATACAGGGATTAGTATCTTGCTCTTTATTTATTTTATTTTGTATTTTTGAAAGCTTTGTATTTGTCATAAAACTACAACTTTTATTTTCTCCAACTGTGAGCTGAAGTTCTACATGTAGCAACTACTGACAGCATATATTTCTGAGCCGGTTTTATAACAGTGCGCAACCCCTTTTTCCAACTCATTTATACCCTTAAAACTTGTAGACTAATCCGGCTATTTGAATAAATAAAATACTTTAAAAATCAGGCGTGGTCACCATTCCGTTGGGGCGATAAAAGCAGGGGGGGGGGGCTTGTGTATGCTCCTTTGTCCAAGGTGGGGAATGATAAAAAAAGTTGGAGAAACACTGAGCTAAGTGAAGCGCAAGTCCAGAGACTCCAGCTGAGAGACAAGCCCTTGGATTTTTAGAGCAGTATGTATGAGGACTGGATGAGATAGGTCTCAGTAGGTTGCTGAGATTTGTGACAGGCTCTGATATCATCTGTGTCACAAAAATCGAAGTCCTTTTTACAGCTTTGGAGGGACTGCAACGTCAACCAGTTGCACACACCTGTGGATCAGTATTGGAGTTACCCTGTACAGAGAAATAATTCATCCTTTGTGAATGAGTCTTTTTGCAACAAAATTTCTTAAGTAGCTGTGGAAGAAAATACTTTGGGATTTACCTCAATTATTTCCAAGCATGTCAACTGTATGATATTTTTGTCAATGAAGTCCCCAGAGAAATGGTCATGCTCCTTTAAATCTTGAAAAACATTGATCCAGTATTGAGCATGGTGTTTTCTTAAAAATCCCCACCAGTGTTCAATCCTTTGGTTGTGATTACTTGAGCCAGTAATGTAGCATCTCTCACTGAACTCGTCGTCATGGGTACCTCTTAAAAACATCTGCATCTGCTGCACTGAGCGGTTCTCAGTGCCCAGGTCGGCCCTGATCCGTGTGGGAGTGCCACTTCTGACATTTACTTCATCAATGAAGTAACCAGAAATAACTCTGGGGTTGCTATTTGTGGTGTATGCATGCAGCCACATGACCATACGTGAACATTCATCGACGGCACCGTTAATACATATTCCGTAAGGTTTCAGTTTGTGTACGAATCGGTATGCCATAAGAAGTTGGGGCCTGGGTTTGTGTACAAGCGTCTTCTTAGACGGTTCCTTTGCCTCAGCTGTAGGCTACGCCTTGAGGATCTAGGATTTTTAACAGGTGTCGCACAGTGTTTTGAGTTACAACCAAACCAGATTGGATGCATTTCAAATGCATGAATTTGTAAACATGAAGCATTCAGTGTTGGTTCAACTGCTCCTGGAGAAACAGAGTAACATCCATTCACGTCAGACTGAGCTTTCCGCCTGAACAACCCTAGACCTTGAGATGCCTGCGCAGTTTTGACAAACTAATTTGAATACCACCCTCATTTTTCAGAAAAGTAAGTGGGCCTATTTCCTAGTGTCTCAAACCGAGAAGGTAATAATAGCAGATTAACTGTGATAGCGCCATCATTGCCACTGAAAGAGGATTTACAGACGTTTCCTTTTTATTTATTTTTTCTAGTAATTACGAGATCTTTTCTCATATTAGATCTTTTCTTATAATAACGAGATCATGATGTCGTAATTACGAGATCTTTTCTTGTAATTATGAGATCTTTTCTCGTAATTAAGAAAAAAGCTGGCAAACTTTTTTCTGTCCAGTGAATGCAATGCGCTTCCGAAATATTCCAACCCCTTTGTGATTTAAAGAACAACTTGTACATCCGTGTATTTTTTGTGTAATGATCTTTTTACGTTGTATTATAAGGTTATATTTGTTCAGTTTATCCCGAATTGAACCATAGTTTGGTTGAAAATCCATCCAAAGCCAGCAGCAAATACCCCGATTAACACCGGAAATAAGAACCACTATTCTACAAAATAAAAGCGCTTATTGAATTATGCGCTCATTAGCGATGTGTTTCTCTTTTTGTGAAAGCACCGACCAGAACTTGCCTCTCTATCTGTAATTCCTGACTTGATGTGTGGTATTCTCTAAAAGAGGAGACAGTTCAAGACGCGCACTCAAAAAACCAGATGCCTCACCTGCAGCAGGTCTGCCCCGGAGCTGAACACTGCAACCTACCGCTTCTATTCCCGTCACCTGGGACCGGCAGAAATTAAAAAAGACACCATCATCTCCGCTGTTGTAGATGAAGAATGGGCTGCGCGATTTCAGGTCTGGCAACAAAGACGGAGTTTTCACAGAGGGACAGAGAGGATGCTGCAGCCGCTGCGCATCCCAGCGACGAGCAGATTCAGATGATCAAGGATTCCTGGAAAGTTATTCGAGACGATATAGCCAAAGTTGGGATTATAATGTTTGTCAGGTAAGATCGGTTCAAACTATTTCTGCGCTTACTTGTTGCGTTTTTAGTTTTATATTGGCGCAATCACACTACAGGAACAGTTATTTCCTGCGGAAAATTTAGGATTGAAACAAAAAGGTTTCAGTGATTTCATAAAATGATAGACCAAATAGAAAAAGCGAGGGGAGAAAATAAACTTTTTGTGGCGTGCTGCGCTTTTCAACATCAGGCAGGCTGTTGCGGTTCTTGCATATGGAGCCCAGAGCCAGCCTTCCGTTCCCACCCAAGAAATAAACATCATAGCCCACTACTGTGTCATATTTTATATTTGAAAGACACTGCTAATGGAACTATGATAAAGATCCAACCTTCTGTTAAAAATGCACATTCAGCTTTTATTTAATCAGAGGTTAGTGGTCATGTCATTTTATATTTCTATAGATCTATCTGCAAAATGATTAAGTGCTTCTTTCAGAGATCTCTCTAATTGCCCTATCTAAATCTGTCTATCTAACAAACATGCATAGGCTACTTTATGGAAACCTGATGCATGTATTTAAGGGTGCTTGTGATTTCATACATTTGCAAATTTGGTAATTTCATATTCGACCTTGTAGAACCAATATCCACAAATTACATTTCGCAATCCTTTGACAACCAATGATTAAACTTTTTTGTTCCTACATTCTTCTAATATGCTACTAGGGAGGCACACTATATCACCATTAACATCGGTATTAGCTATATTAGCCATTTAACATACTGTACCAATAACTTAAAAGTTTAACTCGGCCAAGATTAATAACCGCTAGTTTCTTCTGGCAATCAGTCATGTGATATGTGTTTGGTCATGTGACAGTAATATTGATGCTGCATTGTGGGGTGTTTAACTGAAGCAGGGAAACAATGTCAGCGTATAGTCATTTCTTCATGGTGCCAAAAGGGTAGGGAACTATAGTGGCTTGCAAAAGTATTCGGCCCCCTTGAACTTTTCCACATTTTGTCACATTACAGCCACAAACATGAATCAATCTTATTGGAATTCCACGTGAAAGACCAATATAAAGTGGTGTACACATGAGAAGTGGAACAAAAATCATACATGATTCCAAACATTTTTTACAAATAAATAAGTGAAAAGTGGGGTGTGCGTAATTATTCAGCCCCCTGAGTCAATACTTTGTAGAACCACCTTTTGCTGCAATTCCCTGCTGAAGAGAAGCACCCCCAGAGCATGATGCTGCCACCACCATATTTGACAGTGGGGATGGTGTGTTCAGAGTGATGTGCAGTGTTAGTTTTTGGCCACACATAGCGTTTTGCATTTTGGCCAAAAAGTTCCATTTTGGTCTCATCTGACCAGAGCACCTTCTTTCACATGTTTGCTGTGTCCCCCACATGGCTTGTGGCAAACTGCAAACAGGACTTCTTATGGTTTTCTTTTAACAATGGCTTTCTTCTTGCCACTCTTCCATAAAGGCCAACTTTGTGCAGTGCACGACTAATAGTTGTCCTATGGTCAGATTCCCCCACCTGAGCTATAGATCTCTGCAGCTCGTCCAGAGTCACAATGGGCCTCTTGGCTGATCAGCGCTCTCCTTGTTCGGCCTGTGAGTTTAGGTGGACGGCCTTGTCTTGGTAGATTTACAGTTGTGCCATACTCCTTCCATTTCTGAATGATCGCTTGAACAGTGCTCTGTGGGATGTTCAAGGCTTGGGAAATCTTTTTGTAGCCTAGCCTGCTTTAAATTTCTCAATAACTTTATCCCTGACCTGTCTGGTGTGTTCTTTGGACTTCATGGTGTTGTTGCTCCCAACATTCTCTTAGACAACCTCTGAGGCCGTCACAGGGCAGCTTTATTTGTAGTGACATTAGATTACACACAGGTGGACTCTATTTAGTCATTAGCACTCATCAGGCAATGTCTATGGGCAACTGACTGCACTCAGACCAAAGGGGGCTGAATAATTACGCACACCCCACTTTTCAGTTATTTATTTGTAAAAAATGTTTGGAATCATGTATGATTTTCATTCCACTTCTCACATGTACACCACTTTGTTTTGGTCTTTCACGTGGAATTCCAATAAAATTGATTCATGTTTGTGGCTGTAATGTTACAAAATTTGGAAAAGTTCAAGGGGGCCGAATACTTTTGCAAGCCACTGTATATATTGGTCAATATATATACATACTACTCACAATAAGTTAGGGATATCGTGAGAGACTCAGTGGATGTCATACATATGGTTTGTGTTTCACTTCAGATATTTTGGTATAGGGATGCAATTGTATTGGGGTGATAGATGCAACTCATTTAGTGTTTTCCACGTAATGGTCTCACTGTGTGCCTTACACATTGGGGCCAACACCAAAAAATGCTAAAGACAACCCTTTTCAATGTGGCATGAATTTCAACATTCTGTGGGTTTAAAAAGCTGGTATTGTCAGTAAGTCATTCCAACTTCATCCTTCTAACAAGCATGAACACACAACGTCACTTAACGGACGAGCAGCATCACCTGGCCATACCACGCCTTCAGGTCGGTGGCAGCCAGTCAGATGTTGCATGTGAACTTGGTGTGTCTCAAAGTGTCATCAGCAAACTTGCATCAAGACACAGAACTACTGGGAGAGTTCATGACAGACCCAGGAGTGGAGCCCCACGACTGACAGACTGCAACGATGACCAGTACCTAAGAACCTATGTACTCAGACATCGTCATGCAACTGCCACATAGCTGTAGGCCCGTTTATGAGATGTGAGGGGTACTAGGGTTTCCAGACAAACCATCCGCAACAGACTCCACCTCTTTGGCTTAAATGCCAGACGACCGTTGCAGGTGACTCCACTGACACCAAGACACCGCCATGAATGTTTGCAGTGGCTACAAGACCATGTGACCTGGACAATGCAGCAGTGGTCTACCGTCCTGTTCACTGACGTGTATCGGGTTGCCTTGCATTGAAATGATGGTCGTCAGCGTTGCTCTCACAAAAAAAAAAAAAAATATATATATATATATATATATATATATATATATATATATATATATATATATATATATATATATATATATATATATATATATATATATATATATATATATAAACATTGGTCAATATCGGCTATTGGCCATAACAGCATTATTAAGATTAATATCAGATATTGGCCCAAATTTTCATACCAGTGCATCTCTTTACTGTGCTATAGTAAAATGTGGTTGTGACTCCAATAAATAGTATATATGAGAGGGGGTTATGCATTGGTCAGACCAAGTATCTATTTATCAACCTGGTCAATATGGAGATCAAAACCAGTGAAATGAAAATACAGCTCAATACAAAGTTTCTTGATAAAAATGTACAACAAAATTAAATAACACATAAGATTTAAGCATTTCCATGACTATTTGCTTTATTGATTAAAAAATAATTAATTACAATGACAATAAATTGCTGTTGCTTAAGTATGTGAATACAAAATGATTTGTTTACAGATTGGAAATGAAAAAAGAGGAAGGGGCAAAATGGGAATGCATAGGTAAGAAATTGGGAGTTTAAATTGGCAAAGGAATAAATCAACCCAGAGTCGTTAATTTATGAGTTAATTGGGGAAGCCTTTCTATTTCCACTCATTATATGTAAGTAGAAATCATAATACCAATACAGAAACCTCAGATTGTGTTCTAAATAATCTCCATTCAGGATAGAATAATTCAGTCCAGGTTTTATCGGTCAAAATGTTTAGATTTTAAACCAAAATGGTTAAAATAGTGAAATTCTGCTCCATGCCAGAAGCTGGGACTCATACACCTTGATCAGCATCAGTACAGGGCCATGTTCTTACAGTGGTTACACTGTGCAGAACACAAGGGGTGACCACTCCTCCACTAACTGGCCATGCAAGCAGGGATAGAAAAAAGTAATTTGGGGTGTCACTTTTTATTTTTATTTTTGAGTGCACAGGTTGACTTCAACTGGAAGCCATATTATTCGTATCATAAACTAACACTAATATCAGGTGTTAAAATGAAAAAAAGATGCGAAATAAAACATTTTCCGGACAGCTGAGTGACACCTCTCCACTCCATACTTGACCTCTCAGGTCTCTAGAGGGTCTTTGGAAGTCCTATCTGTTGGGTGCCTGACCTTTTACAAACCACAAACTGTACATCCCTCCTGCTTACTGCTCTGATCCACAGCGAGCATAAACCTCCTTGTTCTCTTCTCTTATCTCTTACATCCGAACATCATTACATGACATTAGAGAGCTTCTGGTCTGCAGTAGTGTTGGGTAATTAGGGGAATTAGTCATCAGGAAAACTAATTTATATTATTTATGAAGATAACCAGCATCCACGAAAACATTTTTAATTCTCAGGCATTTGCTGGAAAAACATGACAAATCAAGGATTATAAAGTGATAAACTATGAACCCGTGGTGTAAAAAGACCATCGATTTATGATTTCCGGGTAACAGATTAAGCAGGGTCACAGCATTAGATCTCAGCAGCAAACAGAGTCCCTTCTCTCCATATCGAAGATTCAGTATCTTTCTACCAAAGAATGTTCCTCTCTTACACATATTCAAAACAAGCGAAGATTGGATCAAAATGGTTGTGAATAATGCATAATTGGACTAAATGCAACCTCTGTGCAAAGCCAATTAAAATCCCACTTGAGCTATTTGGGGGAACAACATTGTCTGCATATGTTGTTAGAGTGTGCACACTTGTCCACAAGAGGAACAAACAATGGTGGAAAATAATGAGAGCTCTACAGGCTACCGGTGCTCTGAGAGGGGAAGCAGTCCATTTCCCCATCTCTTTCTATCAGGAATTACTGTCGAGGGCAGAAAATCTGAAAAGAAAGTAATTGGCTTAATCTTCACAGCATTATCCAGTGAATGACTTAGGTAAAATAAAAAAAGATACAAACTATCTCCTGCAAATTTTTCGATCTTCAGATGCCATCATTAATTTATATATCTCAAGAAACTATGAACAGATATTACTTAAGCAAAAATGTTGAAAGTTTTTGAAAGAAATCTAGCCTGCAGCTCTTTAAAGCATCCAGATTGTTTTTTAGTCATAGCATAAATTGTTCTTGCCAATACATTGTATTTCTATAGAGCTGCATGCCTTGAAAAGAGGCTGTGCTGTACACAGCTTTTGTGCATTCCAGAAGTATTCACACCATCCTAGCATTTTCACATTTTGTCGTTTTATAACCCCACATTTCAAGGATATCACTAGAACTTGTGATATGTAATATGCATTTTTGTGTTATAAATACACAGAAAACAGTGCATTATTGTGAAGAGAAAGGAAAAGAATAGATGGTTTTCTATTTTTTTACAAAAAAAATCCAATAAATGGGGCACACATTTGTATTCAGCCCCCTTTATTCTGAAATCCTTAAATAGAATCCAGTGCAAGCAATTGCTTTAAAATGTCACCTAGTTGGTAAATACAGTCCACCAGTGTGTAATTTCATCTAATTATGAATACAGCTGTATTAAAGCATTTAATCGGAAAAGCAGCCAAGAGGTGTCTCTGGAGGAGCTACATGGATCCACAGCTCAGGTGAGAGAATCTCTCCACAGGAGAACTGTTAGTGGGGTGGTCTGTTGCTCAGTGGGAAGAATAGTTGTCTTGTCATTGTGAAGTTGAGGGTTCCATTCTAACCTCTACCCTTGCTACCTCAGCAAGGAATTTAACTCCAAGTGGCCTACTGAGCTGCATTTTGGTTTCAGTGTAATGTGCTTAGTGTTCAAAAGCGCAATATAAATTTATTTTACTGTTTCCTGGTGAACGCCACAAATCCAGCATTTATGGAAGAGTGGCAAGAAAAAAGACTTGCTTAACAAAATATATTATATTATAATTATATATTTTTTGGGACACAGCAAACATGTAAAAGAAGGTTTTCTGGTCATATGAGACCAGAACTGTCCTGCATAATAACACAACATATGGGGGGAACCTAACAGTGTAGATCAACATGAACACACCATCCACATAGTGAAATAAGGAGGTGGCAGCATCATGCTTTGGGATGCAAAGTATTGACTAAGGGAGGCCGAATACATACAGTGGTGAAAAAGAGTATTTGGCAGCCACCGATTGTACAAGTTTTCCCACTTAAAAAAATGAGAGAGGTCTGTAATTATCATCGGTACACTTCAACTGTGAGAGACGGAATGCAAAAAAAGGAAATCACATTGTATGATTTTTAAAATAATTTATTTGTATAGTGGTGCAGAAAATAAGTATTTAGCAATAGCACCTACAAACAAGGAAGAGTTCTGGCCCTCACAGACCTGTTACTTCTTCTTTAAGAAGCTCTTCTATCCTCCACTCGTTACCTGTATTAATGGCATCTGTTTAAACTCGTTATCTGTATAAAAGACACCTGTCCACAACTTCAAACACTCATACTCCAACCTCCACCATGACCAAGACCAGAGAGCTGTCCAAGGACACCAGGGACAAGATTACACAACTACACAAGACTGGGATGAGCCAATCTACAATAGACAAGCAGCTTGGTGAGAAGAGATCAACTGTTGGAGCAATTATTAGAAAATGGAACACAAGATCATTGACAATCTTCTTTGACTTGGGGCTCCATGCAAGATCTCATCTCATGGGGTACAAAGGATCATGAGAACGGTGAGGAAACAGCCCAAAACTACACTGAGGCATTTTGTCAATGACCTGAAGAGAGCTGGGACCACAGTAACAAAGGTTACTATCAGTAACACACTACGTTGTCATGGATTAAAATCCTGCAGCATTCGAAAAGTCCCCCTGATTAACCCAGCACATGTCCAGCCCGGTCTAAAGTTTCCCAGAGACCATCTGAATGATCCAGAAGAGGATTGGGAGAATTTCATGTGGTCAGATGAGACCACGCCATCACCTTTTTTGGATGGGGACGAATGCTGAGATGCATCCCAAGAACACCATACTCACTGAGAAGTATGGGGGTGGAAACATTATGCTTTGGGGCTGCTTTTCAGCAACAGGGAAACAATAACTGATCCGTATTAAGGAAATAATAAATGGGGCCGTGTAAAGTGAGATTTGGGGCAAAAACATCCTTCCATCAGTGAAAGCATTGAAGATGAAACATAGCTGGATCTTCCAGCATGACAATGTTCCCAAACACATCGCCCGGGCAAAGGAGGAGTGGCTGCATAAAACGCATTTCAAGGTTCTGGAGAGGGCTAGCAAGTCTTTAGACCTCAGTCCAATAGAGAATCTGTGGAGGGAGATGAAAATCAAAACATCACAATGATCTGCATGGACGAATGGACTAAATTAGCAGCTACAGTGTGCTAAACCTGTTAAGGACTTACAGGAAACATTTGTCATTACCAACCAATGTTCCATTACAAAGTATTTGGGTGAACCTTTGTTATTGACCAAATACTTATTTTCTTCACCATTATGCAGATAAGTTCTTTAAAAAACATACAATGTGATGTCCTGGAATTCTCTCTCTCTCTCTCTCTCTAATATGAAAAAAATATATATACCAAATCAGACCTCTAAAATACATGGATCGTGGGATCTGAGAATTTTTTAATGGCCTAATGCCACAGAAAAAAATCATTAGGGAAAACGTTCCTCTGTGCAGAAAACAGATACACAAATCAGAATTTTCACTAAAACTGAATGCTGTCGTCGATTTAAACATACTGTTGCAGCTGAGTAACATAAAACTTGACCTTTAACAAGAGCGTTTTAAACAAAAAATTTTGAAGGATCATAAATTCCTTTCAAGATGGTAACTCAACACAGAGGCCAGTGAGTTACCAGTCACATTTACAAATGTAGATGTTCTGAGAGATGTCAAAATAAGGAAAGAGAAAAGTTGAAGCTTTAATAGGAGCAAAAGAAGTGAAAACAACAGGCAGTAATTGGAGCTGGTGAACTGTAAGGCCCAGGCTGAAGGAAATGAGATTTACACAGCAAAAGGCCAAATGTAAATCACGATAAACAGCTAAAGAGGATAAAACTAGATTAGAGTTAACCGGAACGTTGGTTTGATGCAGGTCAGATGAAGCACATGAAGATAACAGCCTGAAGAAAACAAGCATTTTCCCCTTTCATTAAATGTATGGAGGCTTCAAGTTAAATGAAAGGACAAGAGAAGACGTTTCTCTGCATGTTGACATTTTCTGAAATTGTTTTCCTTTTAGTAATTAGGATCAAATTATGACAATGCCTGCTGTGACAATAAAAAAATCATTTTATTAATTGTTAAGTGTTTAATCAAGTAAGACATGTCAGCTAAATGATGGCTGCAGGCTGTCGTGTAAAGCTTTTCAGAAAAACACTGCTAATAAAATTTCACACTGACATAAGCTGCTATGAAACCTGATTAATGAAGGTTATACATGTTTTCATTAATGGTCATTCCTAATAAATTTGAAGCTATGATAAAACCAAATGGGGAAGAACAAAGTTATAACAGATTTTTTTTTCTTTTTGGTTCACTATTCTATGGTTTTTATCTGCAGGCTTTTAAAATTAAGTCTACATATAAGTATATATATATATATAGATATAGATATAGATTTGGAGTGAGACGGGGTGAGGGGTTGTGGTTGGACCTAAATAATCTATCTTTAATGACTCTTAAACGTAGAATTAGCTGCAAAGGCTTGAAGTTATTGGGACTTTTTTCCCTGTACTCTACACAGGGTCAGAATTATACACCCCCACCAATGTTTATAAATGCCATTTAATGAGTTGTATCCCCACCTTTTTGTTCCCATCATTAAGGTCCTGATATAAGTCTTGCTGAATATTTGACCAACCTCCTGCAGAGCCTATTTAAATTGCTTGGCTTTGTGTCACAGACCTATATTTTTAACAGGGTTTAGTCCACTGCTATTCCAGTAGCTGGATTTTAGCCTCAGGGTGATCATAAACTGGAAGATGCTGTAACACCGACTGAACATTAAGCTGTTACTAAATCAAAACCTTCAAACTTGTGTAAAATATTTAGCTGCTTATATAGCCAAATGCCCCCTGGAGGAACCTTTAATTGTCAGAGGAGACAAAGCTTGAGTTGGTCAAGGTGTGGCTTTTAAAACTGAGAGAACACAGTATCAAGCATGGTGGTGGCAGAATCATGCTTGTAAATAACATTAAAAGTGGGTTTTTTCAACAATCTGCTAAGGGAATTTAATTAAACTACAAGTCAGAGTGTACGTATCATTTTGAGCTTGATCAGTTTGGAGACAATGAGTTCATACGTGCACCTAATTCCTAATTGAAAAATGCGCCAAAAGGAAGTGTTGCCTGGAGGACCGAGGGATGGCGGGGGTAGAGTGCTGGGTGGCGCCAATACTTCCTTGCTATTCCAACTCCAACTTGCTACGGAGGCATGGCAGAGACTCGGCTTGTTTTATACCCCACAGCGGCAGGATGGCTGACGTCAGCCATCATCGCAGAGCATACAGCAATGCCCGATTCAAATTCAAGTGCAATGTATAGTTTTAACCTGGGAGGGCACCACACTGACGGTTTTTGGTAGAAAATTAATATTTTTATAAAAATTTACAAAAATACCAAAAATTATGACCAAAAATATAGACAGCACTATTATACACTCATTTATACAATTTATCAGCAAAAAAAAAGAAGTTGATTTGGGGATGAGTTGCTCTTTAAGAACCATTGAAATGGTATCATCAGTGGCTTAAATAAATCATTTAAATCCCAAAAATGTGTCCTTGTGATTAAGATTGACATCTTACCAGTAAAAAACCAGACAATAAAAAAATATCTTACATTTAATAGTAGCGGGGGTAATAATAAATCAAAAGTGTAATCAAGAGAGAGCTCATTAATACAATTTATTGTAATTTTAATACCAATCACAATCCTTTTTAATCTGGTTGGAAAAAATCAGTTACCTAAATCGTTTTAGGTATCCTTAACTCTATAAACTCCCAATCTATCTCGATCTCAGCAACCAGAACTAGAGACTGCTACAGCTTCTAATCAATCAGCAGCAAACTGAGTTTAAATCAGAACTCGAGCAGATGCAGTGGTGTAATTTAACTGAGGTTAGAATTGGCTCCAGGAATCATCTGGTTTATAAACTTGCAGGTCCATCATATTCTGTTAGTGATTGCAGCTGCTGGTTGTTAAAATTGAAGCGGAAAGCAGTTGTGATATAAATAATCCGACCAAGATTAGTGAAAAGAAAAAATAAATAAATCAGATCTCTTTTTAAAGTGTCAGAGGAAGAAAAATGGCTGAACAGTGAATCCACTTATCAAAATGATGATGAGAATAAAGTTGTGTGTTTGCCCTCTGCATTGTGAATACAGGATCACACTGTGACTAATCCTAAAGGGTTTCAATCTTCATGATGGGGGAAAAACCCGAGGGGGACGTTTGTTTCGGTTTGGCCATGGATGTGACAGGCTGCCTCACGAGTGGCTCTCACAAGCTCACGGATGGCTGCTTCTGCTGCTGTCGTTGTCTTGGTAACAGGTTGTTTGAGACTCATCCCGAGTGCAAGGATGTCTTTTTCCTGTTCCGAGATGTGCAGGACCTGGAGAGGCTGAGGACAAACCGGGAGCTTCGAGCACATGGTCTGCGGTGAGTTGCAGATGACATCTCAAAACATTCATACTGTACTCTGCAAAAGTATTTAAAACCCAATAACCTTTTCAAATTTTGTCTCGTTACAACCACAAACCTTAGGCTATTTAATGTTGTAAATGAACACAAATGCACCATAACTGTGATATAAATGGAAAAGTATGGAGACTTTTCATATGTTTTTATGAATAGAAATCTAGAAAGTGGGGGATTCATTTGTATTGAGCTCCCCTGCATCAGAACCTTGTAGAACCACATTTTACTCCAATCACAACTGCAAGGATTTTGGGGTTTGTATCTGTCAGCTCTGCAAATCTATAAACTGAAATTTGTTGTTGGTTTTTCTCTGTCAGATTGGATGGAGAACATCTGTGAAAATTGTTTTTTAAGTCGTGCCACAAATTCTCAATTGGAATATAGTTGGACTTTGACTAGACCATTCTAATAAATTAATATTCTTTGATTAAAATCATGCCATTGTAGCTGTGGCAGTATGTTTAGGGCTGTTGTACTGGAGGAAGCTGAACCTCTGCCCCAGATTTACAGACCCGTTCCAAAAAATTAGAATATTATGAAAAAGTTTATTTATTTCCATAATTCCATTCAAAACGTTAAACTTCCATAGATTATAGATTCAGGGCCCACAACTTAAACAACTTCAAGTATTTATTGGTTTATTTGTACATTATTTGGGGTTCCAGCTCATAAAGCGCACGAAAAAAGGAATTGAAAAAATTTGAATACTGTGAAGAAATCACCATTTACTTCTCAGTTTTTGCAGAAAAAAAGAAAGAAATTATGATCACATCAAATCAATCCAAATATGGCTTCATTTTGGTTCAATTGTCTCAGTTAGGTTTAATATGGTGAACAATATGGCAAACTTGACAACTGGCCAGAAGACCATCATTGATGTCCTCCATAGGGCATCCATTTAGTGTCTTCCACTCATTACCTTCAGTTTAAATATAAAGGTGCTCTTTTGCAAAACCAGGATCTCTAATTTGTTTTTCCTCCCAAGGCACTTGGCAAATTTACCGGCACTCTGAGGACGAGTGGTCACTAGGGTAAAAATTTCCACTGTGGGAATTTATAGCATCTGGATGGGACGAAAAAAAAAGTAAACAGTGCTCATGTATCTGAGACTAAAAGCTTATCCATGTGTATTTAATTGTTTTGATGTAAAATGACTGCTCTTTCTACTTTAGGGAGGTAATGCCTTTAACATCTATTTACAGCACCTTGCAAAAGTAGCACATAACTGTAACATTGTTTGTTTTCTTTCAACATTTGAAAAGCGTGGTATGCATCTTTATATACACCCCCTTTTATTCTAATGTCCCTAAATAAAATCCAGCTGCATTCAGAAGTCAGCTAATTAGTATAACTCCAGTTGTTCTGTGAAGGCCTGGGAGGTTTGTTAGAGAACATTAGAAAACAGCTTCATGAAGACCAAGGAACACAGTAGACCTACAAAACCTGATACAGCCAGGAGGAACAAAATACCTCTGGAGGAGCTGCAGAGATCCACAGCTAAGGTGTTATAATCTGTTCAAAAATCTGACCATAATAGAAAAGTACAAAGATGAAATCCATTTTTGAAAAAAACATTGAACTAAGTCCAAGCTTTGTTTGCCACAAGTCACGTAGGGACACAGCAAACATGTAGGAGAAGGTACTCTGTTCAGATTGGACTTAAACTGAAATGTAAAATACTATGTCCAGAGCAAAACTAGCACTATAACTGAACAAATCATCCTCACACATGATGGGGGTTGTTAGACAACATAAACATCACACTATTTGCTAAAAATGTTATAAACTATATATCCTTTGCTGAAAGAAAGACAGAAAAGTCCCATTTGCGGTTTGAAACAACCCGGATTGAAGAAAACATGTGGACAAGTGGCTCTGTTTCAAACTCTTTTGCCTACATGCAAAACACTATGCATGAACGAAGGATAACATAACACATTATGCCAAACACAACCTCCCACAGTGAAACATGGCAGTGGCAGCATCATGCTGTGCTAATGTTCTTTTTCAGCAGGGACAAGGAAGCTAGTTAGAGTTGATTTTAGCTAAAGTTGGCTTTTTCAAATCTATAAAGATTTTTATCCCAAGCCTCATTCTTGTACTCATCATTATTTTCCTTTAATTTAAAAAAACTGCAGAAAATAAAACCACCCTGTGCATATTGAAGACATGAGCAGGTAGATAAGTGGCAGACCAAAACCCCTCAAGTGGTTTTATAATCTGAATGTTTCTCATCACTCCAACACAGAGAGGGTGAGCTGAGGCAAAAACAGCCATTAAAATCTGAGGACCTGAAGGTGCAGAGGGTAGTGTGGCATTTCAACAATCCACCAACAGATTAGAGGTATTTCACATCCCAGCGGAAAGCTTTCTGCTGGTAAACCAGGAGATAAGACCCGACACCGAGAGAGAAGAGGAAGAACAGGACCTATATTCGAAGCCATTACACCCTGTGCTCTGGATTGATGGGAGATGTAAAACAAAACCATAAAGGAAGCTGATTCTGTAAAGCATTGTGAAAGTAATATGAGTACCATTAATTTAATTCATTATTTCACCATTTTTAGAATTTGCGAGATTGCTAATCCTTTCAGCACGGATCTGTTTGTTTTATTGGTAAGAACAGGATGTTTCCGAATCAATAAAACTGAAACCTCCACCCCGCCCATCTCAATCTGTCAGGGTGATGTCCTTCATTGAGAAGAGTGTGGCCAGACTGGATCAGCCAGAGAGACTGGAAGCTCTGGCTGTGGAGCTGGGAAAAAGCCACTATCACTACAATGCTCCACCTAAATACTACAATGTAAGACTATTGCAGAAGCCAAAAGAAGTCACAAAAGCTGAATTTGATTATTAAAATAACGTTGACATGCACATCAGTTTATAACATGGTTGGGTTTTTTTCAGTATGTGGGAGCAGAGTTTATCTGTGCTGTGCAGCCTATCCTAAAGGAGAGATGGACCACCGAGTTGGAGGAGGCTTGGAAGGTAAATTAAAGGAAATTACTCAGTGGATGATATAAACAATTAGGACTTACATTTTCAAAATAAAGGGTCAGTATGTTTAAATAAATAAATTAATGGCATAGAGTATTTTATCTTACCGTACTGAGTTGCTGAACATTTTAGGGTATTTTCTGCATTTTATCTTTGCAGTTATTTGGCTGTGTTGATGAAAACAACAAAGTTTGTCCACATCATGTATATTGGGTTGTTTTACTTTTTCCTGTTTTTTCATATGCCGCTAAGAACATAATAGAGCAATCTGTGTCCCTTCTTCAGTTTTTGTGCCATAGGCTACCATTAAAAATAAGCAGACTAAAATTTTTATTCAATTTCTGTTGTTAAAATTCCTTAAAAATATTACATATAATTATTTCCCACTGATTAAAGGTATTTGTTTTTTCATGTACTGTAAATCTAAAAGAAATAACATATAGTAAATGTGAAAAAAATCTTACTTTTTAACCACTTTGTACAAAATTTAAAAAATAAAAACTGATCAGAATCAGTGTTATCCACACTGCTACACATAAACCTCCAAAAATCAAACAAAACATAGGGACTTGGAGTTATTTCTCAAATAAAGTAAAAATTTTATTTGTTGCTAAAACTGTATTTAAGAAGATAAAATATTACAAGTTAAAAGACCATCCCTTAAATATGTTAATAGATAGTATTTGTATGAGAAAACTTTAAGAGCAATTTCTGTAACAAAAAGGACAGAAAAAAGGGAACCACAACAGTTGAAACTCAAAATCTCAAAGTATTAAATACTTAAAGATTAAAATAATATTTTTAGCAATATGACAGCCTAATAAACAAAAAATGTACTCCCGACTCATTTTAAAAGTAATGACTTTATTTATTAAAGTAGCCTAATTAAAAAAATATTAATTCTCCATCAAGAAAACATTAATAATTTGCCTTTTATAAGTAAACAAATACGTCAATTTTTATATTGCTGGGTTATATATAACTTATTAGTTTAATTACTTCAGTAATAAATGTAATAAATATCTTAATACCTTAACAGTATTGATGCTCTGCTTCATCTAAAAATAATAACCTGCTGTTGTATTTCTGGTCTGCCAGGACCAGGCCTTTTGCTTCAGCTGGATTTCTCATTACTTTCACATACATAGTAATTATATTCAAGTAGATTTTTTACTATTAGGACCCCGGGGATATTTTTTTTAATAACAGTAGAGCAAATGGGCTTTTGTGTACATTCACACTTTGAAGAGCTTACTTGCAGGAGAGGAAAGAAAAAAAAGAGGACATAGGAGTGAAGATGTCTGTGTGCTGATTTGGCAGGGATCCAATAAACTGATCTGCAGGAAAGTAAATTATTAAAAGTATTACAGCATGAATTTAACTTTCTGTTGTATTTTAAGCTGCATTTGGATGACAGCAGAATCATTTTAAATTGTTTTCTGTGTAGCCCTTCATGGAGAATCCAGTTGATAACAGGACCAGCTAATTCCCATGGTTGCATCCATCATCTTCAGCCACAATGACACTGTTGTGAAGGAATCCCCTCAATGCACCATATAACATGTTAAATTGGAAGTTATCTACTGTAAAAATCTGCTTCTGACTGAGCTTATCATGGCAGAAATAGTAGGGCGGGCATGGTTTTGCGACTTCATGTTGTGTTGCTGTAAGATTTGAATCACCCCAAAACGCTCAAAAATAATTCCCCAGCAGGTGCATCCATTTTGGGATTATCTTTGTTCCTAAGCAAAGATTTCTGAAAAAAGATCTAAGGGTAAAGTTTTATTTATGCATAGTTCTTAATCAGACAGCATCTACCCCCCTCTGTATTTAATCTATTGTCATGACTACCTGTAAATACATTTAAACCATGTGCAGTCAACCTGTGGGGAAAAAAAGAATACATCTCTGAAGCCATACCATGAGACCATAAAAAGCCAATGTAGTTTGGAAACTCAGCTCCAACTGTGAAAGTCATATATTTATTCAGTGATTTATTGATGAGTAAGATTATTTTGAAGTCTATTCTCTGAGCTACAGAGACCCAGTGTAAGGACTTTAGAACTGGGGTGATGTGCTCTACTTTCCTGGTTCTAGTGAGGAACACGAGCAGCAGCGTTCTGGATCAGCTGCAGCTGTCTGACTCGTTAGGCAGACCTGTGAGGAAGCTGTTGCAGTAATCAGACTAAAGATAATCGCATGGAGGAGTTTTTCGAGGACCTGTTGCGACAACCGAAGAAGCCTCTTGGTTGAGAGGCAAAGCGTCTTCAAAAGAACAGAAGTTAATTTGCCTTCATTAGTGATCCAAAGTCCTCTTTAAAGATTTAAGTCAACTTTGCATTTCATGTTTGAAATCAAGGTCTGAGACTGGAAAAGGGTGGAATGCACAGAATCTAAGTTGCTAGAGGTCAAGTATAAAGTTCCCTCTCTGGGACGATTTGTCATCTGCTGGCGTTGGTCCACTGTTTTATAAAGTCCCGGGTCCATGTAGGAAACCAGGAAATTTTACAGCACTTCATACTTTCCTCTGCTGACATGCTTTATGGAGATTTCATTTTCCAGCCTGATTTGTGATCTGCCCACACTGCTAAATCTATCAACACTTGAATTAGTGACTATGCCATCCCTTTGGCCCTAGAGCCCATAATGTCAAGAGGAGAATAAGAGACACCAGACCCAAAGATGCAAACGAGTTTGAGGCAGCTGTTAAAATAACCTGCACTTCCTGAACAGTAATACATGTAAAGGGAGCCCAGATCAACTGTGCTCATACTGTATCATTTCCTTTATGCAGTTCATTTTTAAGTTTTTTTATTAGCTTTAAATCCTTATCTTGAAATTACAAGAAACAACACTTCAAATATATCAGTTTGTAATTTTTATATACAACTGAATTTAATCAACTTGTTGAATGTATTAGAATTAATTTATAAGCTTTGTCATTTTAATTTCTGACAATTTCTCATGAAATGCTTAAATACATTTTTAGCAGATTTCATTGCTTAAAAATATATTCCATTCACCTACAGAAACCCTGATCTACATTTCTTTTTTACCTTCATTCAGGTGATGTTCCAGTATGCAACAAGCCTGATGAAGCAGGGATATCAGGATGAGAGCGTTCGACAGCGGAACCTCGCAGCATCTCCAAAGGACAGACTGGACAAGAAGAACACGGCTCTATGAGCTCATCTATCTCTAAACTAGACTGTTTTTAACCAACACAGCACATAAATGTGTATATGTATAGTGTTTTTAGTCTTTTTTTTTCTACACTTCTCATGTCCAGTCATCATCTGCCATTTTAACAGAAAGAACTGAAATCATTCAGTTTTTTTTTTTAACAAAAGAACTTTATTTCTGAACTTAAATTCTAATGCCAGGTACATGAAGGGAAAACACAAACCCTTTTTGATTGGGCCAGCATGGTCTGGACATTTAATTAGAAATGGGGGTAATTGTTAGTCACTGTACTAAAAATTAAACGAACATAAATTATGCTGAGCATTCACAAATTGATTTAACTATTTCTGCACAACTTTCAAATCCTCATAAAGAAAAAGTTGTTCTCCTGAATTAAAAATTCCAACCATGTACAACATAAATAAGAATTAAGCAAAATCGAAGGCTGGTAAAAATTGGACTCTATGGGGTTGGTTGGCCCCAGGGGAAGCAGGGGTTTCCCCCAACTTGAAAAAAAGTAGAGATTTAATAAATGGTGGCGTGCTCCATAATCGTACAAGAAAATAAAAATCCTCATGTTTTGTTCCTAATCACCGGATGGCACTCATCAGCCAGGGATAAAGCATCACCATGAAAACAATGACATCATATCTACAGTCACACCAGGAGGATGATTCTGAGGTTTCAGGTGAGCAGGAAGAGAGCTGACTGGAGCTGGAGAT